>AP025071.1:12324584-12630393 GCA_036186865.1 Eustoma russellianum
AAGATGATGGTACATTCGATATGCATGACATGAATGATACACTAGAAATGCATGATCACTTGGAAATACATGATAACATAGAAAATAATCAACCAAGATGGCATAGAGATCACCCACATGATCTCATCATAGGCGACATCACTCACGGTGTACGACCACGTAGAAGAATTACTTCGGATGAAATAAATCAATTTCATGCTATGATTTCCGAAATTTAACCCAAAAATGGGCATGATGCTTTGATTGATTCTTCTTGGATTGATGCTATGCATGATGAGCTTAATCAATTCGTTAGAAATGATGTATGTGATTTAGTGCCACGACCACAAGATAAGACCATAATAGGCACAAAGTGGGTGTTTAGGAATAAAATGAATGAAGAAGGAAAGGTCGTTAGAAATAAAGCTAGACTTGTAGCACAAGGCTATAATCAAGAAGAAGGAATTGACTACGATGAAACTTTTGCACCCATAGCACGTTTAGAAGCTATACGACTCTTACTTGCTATTGCTTGCATGAAAGATTTCAGATTGTATCAAATAGACGTAAAAAGTGCATTCCTAAACGGATTTATACAAGAAGAGGTATACGTGAAGCAACCACCCGGTTTTGAAGATTTGAAACATCCCGATCACGTGTACAAACTAAAGAAGGCACCATACGGACTAAAGCAAGCACCGAGAGCATGGTATGATCGTTTTGCTACTTTCCTTATAGAAAATGATTTTAAACGTGGTACTATAGATAGTACACTATTTTTGAAATAAGATAAAATAGATTTACTTTTTATTCAAATCTACGTTGATGACATTATTTTTGGTTCTACCTCACATAGACTTGTTGAAGATTTTGAAAATTCCATGAAATCCGAATTTGAAATGTCTATGGTTGGTGAACTTAACTATTTTCTTGGCTTGCAGATTAAGCAAACGAGTAAAGGCATTCACATAAGTCAAGCTAAATACATAAATGACATGATTAAAAAGTTCAACTTTGAAAATTTAAAACCATCCCCCACCCCTGTGAATGTCACTACTAAGCTAGACAAAGATGAACACGGTAAAGATTTTGATAATGCCTTATATAGATCTATGATTGGTTCTTTGCTATATCTTACTGCTAGTAGGCCTGATATCATGTTTAGTGTATGCATGTGTGCACGTTTTCAAAGTCAACCTAAAGTGTCTCATTATAATGCGGTAAAAAGAATATTCCGTTATATTAAGCACACGCCCACCTTAGGAATTTGGTATGATAAAGATTCTAAATTTAACTTACATGGTTATACTGATGCAGATTACGGTGGCTGTAAAATAGATAGGAAGAGCACGAGTGGCACTTGCCAATTTATAGGAAACTCACTCATTTCATGGTTTTCCAAAAAGCAAGCAAGTGTTGCTTTGTCCACTACTGAGGCTGAGTACATGGCACTTAGCCTTTGCTGCACACAGTTGTTGTGGATAAAACAACAACTCTCGGACTTTGGAATTACCGTAAATAAAATTCCTATATATTGTGATAGTATGAGTGCAATTGACTTGTCTAAAAACCCCGTGTTACACTCTAAGGCCAAGCATATAGAAGTACGCTATCACTTTCTTCGTGATCACGTAAACAATGGTGATATCGTCATAGATCACGTACGCACAGAAGCACAAGTAGTGGATATCTTTACAAAAGCCTTAAATCAAGCCACGTATGAATCTCTTCGTTCTAAATTAGGCATGATCTCAGCTGACATGATTTGATTTGATTTGATGTGATTCTCTTTCCTTATTTACAGGCATCTTTTGATTAACTTTCCAAAATAAAAGGGGAGAGAAAGCATGATTTAAGGGGCAGAGAGATACTGATTACATAAATCAAAGGGGAGCGAATTCGAAATTTAAAATTCAAATTTTAAATTTATGCATGATTGAAGGGGAAGCGATAGGATTTAAATCATGTGCATAAGTTATTTTGAAAATCATCAAAAGGGGGAGATTGTAGAGAAAAAGGGGGTTTGAGTGATTTAAAAATATATGATTTAAATGTGCATAAAAACGAGCATAAGATAAATGTGCATGATATATTGCATGTTACTTGCCTTATATAGTTCATATATAATATTGCCGTACTAACGAGCCATGAAGCTTTAAAGCTTACATCAAATGGCAAACATTTGTTGTGTTTGTACTATTTTCAGGTGCCACCATTAATGAACTAAACTAGTTCATTAAGTGAAGTACTTAGTTAATTAAACTAAGTAGTTCATTAAAGGAAGCTACATTTGGAAAAGGCACAAAGGCAACAAGGCTAAGAAAGGAAAGTCTCCTCCTCCTCATTTATCACTCATATACACGGCATATATATATATATATATACACACACATATATTTTCAGATTTTTTGAAAAAGGCACATACAAATGTATTCCAACGTTCTATCGACACGTTATATATTTTATGTACGTACATTAACGTCACACCACCATACTTAACTCATATTTATGAGTATATTCAGGTCTTATATCATATGATATAAGTCATGGTGATGACAAATTAAATACGACACGTTAAAAGGTTCTAAACCAAAAATTGTCGTATCGGACGAATACCGAAACTTCGCCAACGTGTCACGTACTTGCCATAAATAGATGGCCAGCCCCTACACTTAAAAAATACTCATAAATTTTGTGCCTATGATGATAATTCCAGCCATAAAATCATTCCATGTTGGCACACACAAATCACCCCACATTAAGGCCAAATTGTGGAGATTCCAATTTCAATTTTGTCACATTTTAATGGCGCCACTTTAGACCAGCCAAGAGCTGAGAATTAAAGTTTATATTATATATATTATGTGTAACATAATATATATAACATGTGCAAAAAGTTGGAATTTAATTAGAGAAAAATCGGGTAATCGATAAACATCGAAAATTCGATTTTCTACGTACACAATACATGGAACATTTTTGGAACATCATACGACACGTATCTAGACACTTTTTACATATGTCATACATATTAAAGTGTTCTAGAAAATTAAATTAAGGGCTGATTGGAATATAACATGTGTGTATTATTAAATGTGCACTATTTTACAAAGTTTGCAAAAATAAAATTCAGCACATGTATATACATATGACACACGCCCTACAGCTGAGATGGAGCATATGTGGAGCCTTGTTGGCTGATTGGTCAAGAATCAATCATATAATGTTGGTGATTTAAAGAAAGAAGCTACAAAAGGTAATGTTTCAAAGTTTATCTCATTTGAAACACATGCTGAAAATTTCAGCATGTGAATACTAGGCTGGCCAAATTTCTCCATTAATTAGGCTATATTTTGTGTCTTGAAACATGTGGTTAATTGGAAGAAGAAATGGAATTAAGTTGAATAAGATACAAAGCCATAAAGTGTGATATCTTGAATATCACACATGCTGAAATTTTTCAGCATGTGTGGGAATGTATCTTGAACGTTTTTATGGCCATGTTGGTGTCCAAATTTCATTTCCAATTTGATAAGAATATTTTCTACTAATTGGTGATTTATTTTAAAAGAAAAATCAATGAAAATTTGGAAGTATTTTGAATTTTATCACCATGTATCACATGCTGAAATTTCAGCATGTCAAGTGCACTTATGGCCGATTTTTGTAACCTTGTGTGGAGAAATATTATCTTGCTTGATTTGGATGATAATCTTATGAGTTATGGCAACTAATTTATGTTGATTTTGGCACATGCTTTTAGTGAAATTTTCAGATTTTCCAAGTCATCAAATGATGACAACATTCAACCAATCCTGAAGTGTCAGGTAAGCAAAGGTTAAATGATCATCCAATGAGAAGGTGCCAAATAAGCAAGATCATGTCACAATGATGCCACACATTCTCCCAAGGACTTAGAAGACAATTTTCAAGAGGGGAAGGCACCAATAGGGGGACGGCCATGAGCATAAATGGAAAGGAGAAGAGCAAAACAAAAGACAAGAACAAGCATTACACTCTTGTGATCAAAAACGCCTAGCACTCTTTCTTCTTCACTCTCTTTCTTTCTTCTTCTTCAAAGCCTATTGTACTTATATTCTTATTCTTGAATAGGCTTGTCTTATACCACCACACACTCTATATCTTTGTAAAAGATTGATCAAGGTGTGATCAATCTTCAATCTTGTAAGGTGGTGGTGTTCATGCGAATTGTATTCATCGTACAAGGTTTGTAAAGGGTTGGAGTTGGTGTGTAACTCCATCAACCTTGTGGTAAAGTGTATTTGCGTGTGTGACTAGTGTGAACCAAGGAAGGTGTTCCTCAAAGACTGGAGTAGGTTTTTTATAACCGAACCAATATAAAATTCTCGGTGTCATTTACTTTCTGCACTTATATTCTGTTTCAGCACTGTTCACTCTTTTTGTTTACGTTTGTAAAAATAGTAAATGATTTTCAAAAATTACGAAAATTTCAAGAAACATACCCACACGTCTTACGGTTAATTTGGCATAAATGTAAACCCTTTTGGATAAGTATAAGTCAATCAAACATCCAAAGTTCTTAGACTAGTGCATTCTGATTTTCGGACTTGCAAAGATTGAGACTTTGAGTGTATTTGACTAACTTCCTGAAAGCATTTTTCAAAACTGTTTCAACCCATTTAAATACAACATATAAGGGGTTAGTGGTTAAAATTTCAGAGCAATTGGAGTTAAGTACAAATAGGAATAAATTTTTCAAAACAGTCTACCGTTTCTGGCAGATTCGCGCAATCTGACCACCAACGATTTTTGAAGGGGTTAAAGGTTGAATTTAAATCTGAAATTTTTAGGAGACACTCATAACATCTGAGGCTATGTTCTCTCAAAATTTTAGAATTTTGAAGACCTACAACCTAGTTTTAAAAACGTTTTAAAACTGGTCATGAAAACAGAATCTGTTTTCAGAAGTTGAGTTTTTGGTTTTAAACAATTTTAAAAACCACACTTTCCGCACCAACTATTCAACCCCCCCCCCTTCTAGTGCTGCCTTGCAAATCCTACAATGCTATACCAATAATAACTTATTAACCATTAACTATAACATGCAACATGTCTACATGCTCGTGAGCTATGCAAAATGCAATGCATGATGTCATGTCATGTCAAAACATCATTTTGGTCCCATAGAATAACGTGCCATAAAACAGAGTGTCAGATCAATTAGACCCGGATCTGAACGGGTCCAGAACATATCAATAGACCAATTAACGCCGGGTCTGGGACGGGTCCAGAACATGTATCAGATCAATTAACCTCGGATCTGAACGGGTCCAGAACATGTATCAGATCAATTAACCCCGGATCTGAACGGGTCCAGAACATGTATCAGATCACTTAACCCCGGATCTGAACGGGTCCAGAACATGTATCAGATCAATTAACTCCGGATCTGAACGGGTCCAGAACATGTATCAGATCAATTAACCCCGGATCTGAACGGGTCCAGAACATGTAACAGACCAATTAACCCTATGTCTGGAGTCGGGTTAGGCGCATGCTTAGCCGGCAAAGGAAATCATGAAACTTTCTTTAAAACATGGGACCATAAAAACTTTTCATGCATAGCGGAAAACATTTTTACTTGAAAGACTTGCTGGCATAAATTCATAAAATCAAATTCATGTGGCATATGGACATGCATGATACATGGAATGAAACGCAATGCAAGTCATGACGTGAATAATCGTAAGAATTTCTTATAACTTGTCACAAGTATGATTTTGGAACTAAGAATTTCCAAACTTCCTATTTTATATTTATGGGTGGCTAACTAGGCTTATGAGACCTTAAAATCTTCATTAGTTGGGTGATAACCTGAAAAACACCCTAAGGCTTAACCCTTATAAGCCCAAACCGTAGAGGTCCATATCCTCCAAATTGAACCTTCTTAAATTAATCTTCTGTTCAGCCCAATTTCCAGTTTTAGTATATCCACTTTATATTCGTAATTACCCATCAAAACGTTAAGACCAACCGGATTAATTTACATGGTCTTACTCCTTTATGTCTTAAGTGATTGCGATAAAATTTTCGGATCAATCTAACGACCTTAAAGGGTCCATTTAGTTAATTTTCTGAAACAGGTCATATGTTGGAACTGGACTGACCTATTTTACTAAAAATTCAATTGTGGTAAAACCATGATTTCTTTTTTCGAAATTCCAACTCACACATGTCATAAACATGTGAAACTAGCATTATATCGAAAATTAGCCCGTTTGCATGTCCCTAAGGTCTATTTCTGAGTCCAGTAATCCGTTACTTAATTTCTGCTATGTTCCAGTAATTTCAATTGAGCAGTTTTACTAATTAAATCATTAAACATAATCCACAACTTGTTTTACCAAAATTCCAACTTTCTTATTCACTACACCTATAGGATTACTGCCATGCCAAAAATGAACTTTATTGAACATCTACAAGGTCCCTTTATAAGCCAATCAAAAAAATGTACTGCTCTGCTCAGTTCTAGACTTTTCAGTCTGAGCAGCTTTACCAAATATTTTATTAAAAATAAACCACAACTCATTTTACCAAAATTCTAACTTTCCTATTTCCTAGACACACAAGGCTATCACCACACCAAAAATCAGCTTTATTGAAGATCTACAAAGTCTCTTTGTAAGCCAATCAAAAAGAAATACAGTTCTGCTCAGCTCCAGACGTTTCAGTCTGAGCAGTTTTACTAAATATTTTATTAAAAATATTCCACAATTCATTTTTCCAAAATTCCAACTTCCATACTTTCTATACACACAGTACTACCACCACACCGAAACTCAGCCTTATTGAACATATCAAAGATCCATTTTAAGGTCATTCAAAACGTTACACCATTCTACCAACATCCAGAATTTTCAGCCTGAGCAGTTCCATCAAATATTTTATTAAAAATAATCCGTAATTTATTTTATCACAATTCCAACTCTCACTTGTGCTACACTCATAAGGCTAACTGGGTACCAAAAATCAGATTTATTGGAGGTCTGAAAGGTCAGTTCAAAAGCCGTTGAAAACGTCACTCCATTCTGCTCAGTTCCAGTAGTTTGATGTTTTGTCATTCATTCAAGTCAAATGTCCACTATTCATCTTGTTCTTATGAAATAGATTATTGGTTACCACTTATACTCCTTTGTAACATGAATATCCAGATTTCATTCTTATTATAAGGTCACTTTTACATCATACCAAACAATTTGTAGATTGTACAACAAATATCACATATACTTAAAACAAATGTTCTTCTTTGAGTCAAGGCTCACCTTCTCTCTCTTCATCCTTAAGGCCGATACATATGTGGTACCTTAACCATATTTTACAACATATATTCAAGCATGCAACACATCCAAGAGTCATTTTAGTTCAATCTTACAAACAAACTTCATAATAGTTCATATCCATCACATGCATGCTTCTCTAGGATCTCTCAAATTTCAATCAAGAGTTAATCTTGCCTAGACTCACTTTGATGGATCTTGTTTCATACTAAAAACAGCCTTATAACTTATTGCATGTAAGAAAAGATTCCATCTTTGAGAGAATAAACCGCATGCAAAGCATTTTCTTAAGAAATCACTAAGATACATTCTTAAATTTAAGATATTCAACTAAAGGTCATATCTTAGGAACTTCTAACCATTCAAGCTACTAATTCTTTAAATAAATCATGAGAGAATAGTGTATACTTGCCTTCCTCAAGATTAAGCCTCCGTAGTTTGGGACTTGGATGAAATGAAATCTTCCTTCTCTTCAATGTGCAACCCCACGGTTTTGGGGAATGAAAAAGAACAAAGGTTAGTCCTTTTCTTAAGTAAGAGATGTAACCAAAATAGAGGCTAAATTGACTTACCAAGATGAAGTTTAAATGGTGTTCAATCCTCTTAAGAATCTAGCACCTCTTAAAGGCTTGAAAGCTTGGGCCTAGTGACATGGTGGTCACGGTTTTCCTTGGGCAAGAAGAGGAGTACCAATGTGAGTTTCATCGTTTGAAATATAGAATTCATTTAGGAGATTCAACATGCACTTACCTAGATGGGTTCTTGGAGCTTGAAGACGAAGATGGCCTTGACACTCCAAAGCTTCACTATGGCCGAAAGTTGAGCATGTGAAGGGAGGGGAAGATTGTCTAGGTGTTGTCTTGGTTTGCTTTCTAGAGAGAGAGTTCAAGATACAATATAGTGGAGCTTCTAGGTTGTTCTTAAGATGAATCTTGATGGGGGATGGGAGAGGGAAACCGTTGGGTATGTTAGAGGGGAAAGAGTTTTCCTTAACTTTTGTTAGGCTAATAACTATAGTTACTTTATTGGTTAACTTGAGTTACTTTAACCTTGTGGTTAATATAAGTAACCATGGTAATTTTTCTTGGTCTACCATAAGGGGCCGGCGGTTTTGGGCTATTGATGGGGACTTTACCATGCCTAATTTTTTTCCAAGTGATCTTAGTAAGAAGCTATATGGGTATTTGCCCCTTTTTATTAATTATTTCTCTCTTTTCTTTTTTTAAAATAAAATTAGGAAATTCTTAATTCCTCATGGCCATAGGCCGAAATTTTGTAGTAGTTGAGGAGGAAAATTGTCCACTACTTACAACTCCTCAATTCCCATTTGGGCTTATTTTAAGAAGGCCCTTTAAGATTAGCCTTCTTATAAATTTGAAGAAAACTTCTAAGGCCCTTTCCAAACCTTGTGGCCGAATTTTCTTATGCCCCTTTGGGTGAATTTGAAATGGTCATGGTCCATATCTCATTCTTGAATAATTATATTGTTTGCTTATCAACATAAAATAAAAGAATCACTAAGGAATCTTAGTGAAATGCACTTGAAGAATACCACTTATTAATTTACTCACATGAGTCTTCAAGTACAATATGACTTTTCGTCGGGGTACAACAGCAAAGAAACAAGATCAATAAAAATAGAAGAACTAATCGGATCACTTAAGGTATATGAAAACAAACTTACATTAAGAAATTCTGAATCTATTTCTAAAAATGATAAGGGTATAGAATTTAAATCAAATGAATATGTCTCTACTCCTTATGATCGCGTAGATGATAGCGACAGAGATTCCGACGATGAAGATTTAATCACGATGGCTAAAAGATTAAGAAAGATCTTGAGAAAATCAATTAAAAATAAACACAAGCCTACTTCATCTAAGAACCATAGAAATAAAGACACTTGTCATATGACTGCCCGAACAAGGACAAACAAACAAACAAATACCTTGACAAGGACCGGATCAACACTAGACTCGTCTTAGAAACTAAACAAAGGAGAAGAGCCTTCAAAGCCTCCACTTGGAGTGATTCATCCGACTCTGAGGCTGACGATACAGAAGAACAAAAGGCACAAGTATGCTTTACATCTAAGGCATCAAACAAGGTATCTTCTAACTCTAATTCTGATTCTGAATTTTCTTATGATGATTTATTTAGTCAATATTTAGAGTTGCATAAGTTCTCCAAGACTCTCGCAAAAAGACAAGAAACGATTAATTAAAGACAATAAGTTGTTAGGATCTTCTAACACGAATCTTGTTTCACAATTAAACAATTCAAAAGAAGAGTCGTCATGCATCATCAATGCTTTAAAATCAGAGATCTCATCATTAACTACACATAATAATGAAATGAAATCCAAGATTTCAAACTTGAAATCAAGGAATACAGATTTAAAGAAAATGGTGAAACAATTCGACACAGGTAAAAACATGCTAGATCGCATCATTTCCTCACAAAAGCATGATACCGACAAAACTGGATTAGGATACGTTGAGAAAAATGAGAAGTGAAATAAATCAACCAAATTCATTCCATCTAAGAAAATAGATGCATCTAAGACATATGTGGTGCCTAAGAAGACGCCTAGGTTTCCCCTATGTCATTTCAACGTGCTTCATCATCATATCATATGAGATATAATTTTGTGCCATACAAATATGAAAAGAAGCCATTGATGCATATGAGAAATCCATATCATAAAAATGCATCTAGATCACGGCCCGTGCGTGCAAACCGAAATGCTTATCAAAAACAAAGATCATACTATATGCATGATGGCATTCTCGGCTAAAGGCCAAATGGATTTGCACCAAACGTCTATTATATTGCATCTTCATCTCCTTTCTCACATTTTGGAAGACCTAGAAAGGTCACCCAAATTTGGATACCAAAAGGGACATTTGCAAAGGTTTAAATGAATAACCCTTAAGAACGAAATCGAAACACATGAGTTTTTTTTCTTTTTTCTTACATGCACATTTGATTTTATTTCCAAAATAAAGGGGGAGAGAATGCATGATTTAAGGGGGAGAGGGAGATTTATTGCACAAACCAAGGGGGAGA
Organism: Eustoma russellianum; assembly: GCA_036186865.1. Classification (NCBI taxonomy): domain Eukaryota; kingdom Viridiplantae; phylum Streptophyta; class Magnoliopsida; order Gentianales; family Gentianaceae; genus Eustoma; species Eustoma russellianum. Next base: position 12,334,952 of record AP025071.1, read on the forward strand.
GAATTCAAAATTCAAAATTTGAATTTGTGCATGATTGGAGAGGGGAGCGATTAAATTTAAATCATGAACTAAGGTTATTTTGTAAATCATCAAAAAGGGGACATTGTTGAGAAAAAAGGTTTGAGTGATTCACAAAAATGCATGATTTAAATAACATGTGCTAAAGAAATGCATGACACGTTTTATGACTTATCACGTTTTTGCGACAAACTTGCCTTATATACTTTATATATTATGTTGTCGTGCTAACAAGCCATGAAGCTTAAAAGCTTACATCAAATGGCAAACATTTGTTGTGTTTGAACTATTTTCAGGTGCCACCATTAATGAACTAAACTAGTTCATTAAGTGAAGTACTTAGTTAAATAAACTAAGTAGTTCATTAAATGGAGAAATATTTGGAGAAGGCATAAAGGCAAGAAACATGGAAATGGGAAGTCTCCTTCTACCCTTAATCACACGTTTTTCATATATATATATAGTCAGATTTTTTAAAAGGCACTATGCACATATATTCCAACATACTACCGACACGTTATGTATATTACGAACGTATGTTAACGTCAAACCACTATACTTACCTCATATTTATGAGTATATTCAGGTCTTATATCATATGATATATGTTGTACCCAACAAGGAACCACCTTGTACATGAAACTTGTCTAAGTGAATTTATGAAAGATTGTGTCTTCAAGCGTAATTTATTTATTTTTACTTCTTTAAATAGATCTGTGATGAGGAAAAATATTGTGTAGGAATTCGAGCATGAATTATGCATTATGTGAAATGAGCAATTTACCTTAAGGACCTAGGAGATTTCGGCCCAAGGGTTGAAGAGAGTCTTAGAGGTTTCTCCAAGAAGGCTAATTTTAAGGGGCCTTCTTAAAATAAGCCCAAATGAAAATTAAGGAGTCTAAGTAGTGGGGAAATTTTCTTCCCAACACCCTCATGAATTTCGGCCCTTAGCCCAAAATGGCTCAAGATTTCCCTAAATTGTTTTTATATTTTAAAAAGAAAAAGGGGGAAAATAATTAACTTAAAAGAAGGCAACTACTTTTATTAAATTGGAATAAAGCATGGTTAGGGTCATTAAGACCCCCAACCGCCGGGTTGCCTATATGGTTAACCAAGGAGGATTTTTTTTAACTCTACCATGGTCACTTTATATCAAACCATGGTTAAAATAACCCTCATTAATTAAAGTAACCAAGGTTAGCCTAAAATTAACCATGATTGGAATAAAGTAAGCCAAGTTAATCATAAAGTAACCTTGATTAATTAAAGTAACCAAGGTTAATACCCTTAACCTTACTGTGGTAATCTCTTACCCTCTTCCCTACCCCTCCCCAACAGATAACACTTAGCCTAAGAAGAAAATTCATTCCAAAAGTATTCTAGAATTATCTCATTTTTCCAAACCTCAAAGGACCACCAAGAACAAGAAAGCTTCCTCTCTTCTCCTTTCCCAAACCACACGGCCAACGTTGCACAAAGAAGACTTAGGATTCATCCAAGCTCAAGTTGGTCTAAGTAAGTAAATTCTTAACTTTTCAAGAGAATTTCTACACCCTTCATGGAATGAAACTCATAATGCTACCCTTTTTCTTGCTCATGAACTGTGACCTTCAAGGTCACTAGGCTCAAAAATCTCAAGCTTTTGTGGGGTACTAGTCTTAAGGGGCTTGAACACTACTCAATTTCCATTTGGTAAGTCCATATAACCCCTATTTAGTGCATCTTTCACTTAAGAATATGAACTAACCATTGATCTCCTTTCCCCTTCAAAACCGTGGGGTGCATGTGTGAAGAAGAGGAGGGCTTCACCTATTCCATACACATTTCAAGCTAAGAACAGGAGTAAGTTGAAAAAGGCAAGTACACTATACATACTTATGGCTTGAATGTGAAAGTGCATGCTTGGATGTCTAGATGCCATTAAGATTTAATCTTAGATGTGAAAGGCTAAGTTTTATGTGTGAAACTTTCGGATCCTAGGGTATAGTGGATTGCATGTGTGAGCTTTGATCCAAAGGTGGAATCTTTGTTATTTTTAAGTATAGATATGTGGTAAATCTAGGATGAATATGACAAAAAATCTTTTCTTTTACATGTATGGGGGACGGTTGGATGGAAGAGGGGAAAACAAATGTAGCTTTTTAAGAAATTTGTAGCTTGTGGGGTAAGGGTGAACAAGATGTATGCTTTTTATGTTAAGCTTAATATGTTCACCATGGAGATATTATTCTTGCCCTTGCATGCGTATAAACGGGCTGTTTTGGGGATTAGGGTGTGTATGCCCCAATTATACCAAGGCTTGATTATAACATGAACACGATGTGTATGGCCAAAGGAATGATATACGTATCATTCAAGCTGTTTTGAGGTAATGTGTAGATGACTTTTGTAATGTGTTAGAACCTGTAAATCCACATGCTAAAGGTGTGTTTGATGTTTAATAAAGTATTTAAGCCAAGCAATGCAAGTTGGGACCTTTTAGTAAGGAAATGTGACAAAATTGGAATTTACTGAAGCAGGGCAGATTATTATGTCGTTTTGTAGGACCGGAAAAGAGACCTTAGAGGTACTCAATTTAGCTAACTTTTGGCATAAACCTAGCCCTATGTGTATTGTAATTATAAAATTTGGAATTTCGTTAAAAGGAGTTGCGAATTACTTTTAACGGAATTTTTACTAAAACTGGTTATGCTGGAAATTACTGGACTGAACAGATTTTATGTGACATAATGAATATCCCGGAAATGGACCTTAGGAACATGCAATTTGGCTGATTTTTGACAGGATACTAGCCCTATGTGTTTTCTAAGTTTGAGAGTTGGAATTTTTGAAAAAAGGACTTACGGTTTGGTCACAATAAAATTCGTAGTAAAATTGGTCATTCCAGAATTCAGCAGGTAACCTCTTTGGGAAAAAGAATAAATGACCCCTTTAACGATATTATAATTCCACGAAACTTTCATGGTAATTACTTAAGACATATGTGAGTGTTTTTATGTAAACCACTTAACTTAACATGGTTATTTTAAGTGGTAATCACCAAGGATAAGTTGGCGTTACTAAGCTGGAGTTTTGGGCAGAATTGAGGAACTTGTTGTAAGGCCTTGTTTTCATAGGCTTAGGCTTAGTTATATGGTTTGGGCTTATGATCATTAATTATTGGTATATTACATTAGTTTTCCAAAGTCGGCCCAAATTAAATGAAGCTTCATGGCCTTATATGAAAGGTAAAAGAAAGGACGCTGCATTGCTGAAATTCAGCAGCCCTTGTTTTGTAATAAATAAATTAAGCGTCTTACATGTCTCGTATCGTCACGAAAATTATATTACGAATAGAAAAGACATGCTTATGCATATGTATGACAAGAACTCATGATAATGGGCCTATAACACGAGGTTTTGAGGCCGCATATATGGAATGATAATTCTGGAAAATTTTTCCAGCCTAAAGAATAAGTTGTACATATGTGTATATGAAATGCATTATGTCATGAATTGCATGGTACATGTCATACATTGCATCATCGTCATTTACATGATTTATGGAACTGATTTTTTTATGATAAAGAAAGATGAAAAAGCGTTTTTAAAGTAAAGATCCTATTTTTAAAAGAACTCTTTCCACCGGTACCGTGCGTTTTCCTAGTCAGTAAGGACCCGCTCCAGATCTGGGGTTAATCGATCTGATGATATGGACCGTTCAGGCCCAGAGAGAATAGACCTGATATCGACCGTTCAGGTCCGGAGAGAATAGACCTGATAAGTGATGACGTGACCGCTCCGAATCCAGGAATAATAGATTCGAAGAGAAATAAGTGACCGCCTCAGATCCGGGTGAATAGATCTGAATACTCTATTGTTTTTTCGACGATGATGTTTTGAAAGAAAAGAACAAAAGATCTTATCTTCATTTTTATCATGATGCATCACAGGTATATTCTCATGCATGTTGCATTTAATGAGTCACCGAATAATGGTACGTGATACTTAGACTAAGTTGTATGACTTGGTAGCTCCTAAGTTATGATTTTAATGAGTAACGATCTTTTATAAGATATGTTCTTTAACAAGTTATGATCCCTGTTAAGTTATGATCTTTGACACGTTATGAGTTGATCACTAACGAGTATTGGATGGAAAGTCAGGTATGGTTCTAAACCGAATTTTGGGGTTCGGTTCTTGTATGTACTTTCCATTTAATTCACGATTATTCATAGTTTACTTGCTGGTGATGTTGTCACTCACCCCCTATTTAAGCCAGGTCTTCCTCTGGACCGAGAGATATCTTTTGAAATCAACCTAGTTCCGGGAGCTGAGCCAATATCAAAGGCTCCATATCGAATGGCACATGCGGAACTAAAAGAGTTGAAGGAACAGTTGTGCGAATTGCTAGAGAAGAAACTTATTCGCCCATGTGTTTCGCCTTGGGGAGCTCCCGTACTATTTGTGAAGAAAAAGGACGGAAGTATGCGGTTATGTATTGATTATCGGGAGCTCAACAAGAACACTATAAAGAACAAGTACCCATTGCCTAGGATCGACGATCTATTCGATCAGCTTCGGGTAAGCAATTCAAAACTTTCTTTTAGTGATAAGTCTATTATAAATCCTACCTAAGAGTATCATGATGCAGGGGGCACGGATTTTTAGTAAGATTGATCTTCGCTCGGGATATTTCTAATTGAATATCAAAGCTGAGGACGTCCCGAAAACTGCATTCAGAACCCGTTATGGACATTACGAATTTCTAGTAATGCCATTCGGACTGACCAACGCCCCCACGGCGTTTATGGATCTGATGAATCGAGTCTTTCAAGAATAACTAGACAAGTTCGTTGTAGTCTTCATCGACGATATTTTGATCTACTCACCTGATGAAGAGACCATCGTAAACCATTTAAGGATCGTCCTTGACATTCTGCAGAGAAAACAATTGTACGCTAAATTTAGTAAATGTGAATTCTGGCTACGCAGTGTAGCATTTGTGGGACACGTGATATCTGAAGATGGGATATCCGTAGATCCCAAAAAAATCGAGGCGATCACAAAGTGGCCCAGACCGACCAACGTTACAGAGGTGCGAAGTTTTCTCGGTCTCGCCAGCTACTATTGTAAGTTTGTTGAAGGGTTTTCTTGAATCGCTATGCCTCTTACCCGTTTGACACAAAAGAAAACCAAGTTCGAATGGACCTCAGACTGTGAAAAGAGTTTTACTGAAATAAAGGAGAAGCTAACCTCTGCCCCAGTTTTAGCACAACCCATTCCTGGTGAAACGTTTTTGGCGTATAGTGATGCCTCTAAGAATGGACTTGGATGCGTACTGATGCAGAAAGATCGAGTGATTGTGTATGCATCCCGACAGCTAAAACCATTTGAACAAAATTACCCGGTACATGATCTTGAATTAGCAGCTGTAGTGTTTGCCCTAAAAATATGGAGACACTATTTGTACGGTGAGAAGTGCGAAATTTTCACAGACCACAAGAGCCTTAAGTATCTTTTCACCCAAAAAGAATTAAACATGCGTCAACGCAGATGGCTAGAGTTAATGAAGGATTATGAACTATCTATTCAGTATCATCCGGGAAAAGCCAATAAGGTAACCGACGCACTGAGTAGAAAGACAAGCCATCTGCGTCAACCACCTCTACAGCGTGACATGGAAGAATTTGATCTTGAGGAGGTTGATTCCATTGAAGGCATGCTCGCAAAGTTGGTATTGATCCCTTCGCTGATAGACAAGATTAAGGAAGGACAAGAAAAGGATGAAACCTTAAAGAAAATAAAGGACCGGGAAAGAATGAAACCATCTGAAGAGTTTAGGGTTAGAAATGATAACAGCTTGTGGTTTCGAGAAAGACTGTGTGTACCCAATGATGAGGATATAAAGAATGAAGTTCTTCGTGAGGCCCATAACTCTCGATTATCTATTCACCCTGGAGCCAATAAGATGTATCAAGCTTGACACAACGATTCTGGTGGCATGGCATGAAAAGACAAATTATGGAGTTTGTAGAGAAATGCCTTGTTTGCCAGAAGGTGAAAGCGGAACATCAGAGACCCGCTGGGCTACTACAACCTCTTGAAGTTCCTGAGTGAAAATGGGACCACATTACCATGGATTTTGTCACAGACCTACCAAGAACGAAGAACGAACATGATATCATTTGGTTAGTCGTCAATAGTTTAACTAAATCCGCCCACTTCATGGCTATGACAATCAAGGCTCCAATGGAGAAGTTGGCTACAATGTACGTGGATCAAATTGTGAGTCTTCATGGAGTACCCCTAAGCATTGTTTGTGATCGCGACCCTCGCTTTACATCACGATTTTGGACAGCTTTTCAGAAAGCGATAGGCACTGAAATACGAATGAGCTCAGCATTTCATCCCCAAACAGATGGTCAATCGGAAAGAACCACCCAAACTGCTGCGAGCTTGCACACTCGACTTTGGGGGAAGTTGGGATCGGAGTCTCACACTCGCAGAATTCTCTTATAACAATAGTTATCACCGATCTATAGGGATGGCTCCGTATGAAGCACTTTATGGAAGAAAGTGCCGTTCTCCGCTTTACCGGGATGAAATCGGAGATAAAATTCTTACCGGACCTGATCTGTTAGAACAGACTCGGGAGAAGATAAGAATCATAAAGCAAAGGTTACAAGCAGCCCAAGATAGAAGCAAGGTTTGGGCAGATGAGAGGCGGCGACCGTTGGAATTTCAAGTTGGAAAAAAAGTATTCTTGAAGGTATCGCCGTCCAAAGGAGTTAAAAGATTCGGTATCAAAGGGAAATTAAGCCCAAGGTTCATTGGACCCTATGAGGTTCTTGAAAGAATTGGGGAAGTTGCTCATCGACTAGCACTACCACCATCACTATCTCAATCACATGATGTGTTTCATGTATCTCAACTTCGTCGGTATGTGCACGAGCCTAGCCATGTTATAGAGGAGCAGCCTTTGAAGATTGAAGCCAACATAACATACGTGGAAGAACCAGAAAAGATAATTGATCGTAAGGAAAAGGCATTAAGGAGACGATCTATACCTATGGTCAAAGTGAAATGGAAGAATCATTCAGTTGATGAAGCTACCTGGGAAGTGGAAGAAAGCATGATGAACTTGTACCCTCACCTCTTTGAATAACACCTTTAAGTTTCGAGGATGAAACTTGTAATAAGGGGGGGAGGATGTTGTACCCAACAAGGAACCACCTTGTACATGAAACTTGTCTAAGTGAATTTATGAAAGATTGTGTCTTCAAGCATAATTTATTTATTTTTACTTCTCTAAATAGATCTGTGATGAGGAAAAATATTGTGTAAGAATTCGAGCATGAATTATGCATTATGTGAAGTGACCAATTTACCTTAAGGGCCTAGGAGATTTCGGCCCATGGGTTGAAGAGAGTCTTGGAGGTTTCTCCAAGAAGGCTAATTTTAAGGGCCCAAATGAAAATTAAGGAGTCTAAGTAGCGGGGAAATTTTCTTCCCAACACCCTCATGAATTTCGGCCCTTAGCCCAAAAGGGCTCAAGATTTCCCTAAATTTTTTTTATATTTTAAAGAGAAAAAAGGGGGAAATAATTAACTTAAAAGAAGGAAACTACTTTTATTAAATTGGAATAAAGCATGGTCAGGGTCATTAAGACACCCAACCGCCGGGTTGCCTATATGGTTAACCAAGGAGGATTTTTTTAACTCTACCATGGTTACTTCATATCAAACCAAGGTTAAAATAACCCCCATTAATTAAAGTAACCAAGGTTAGCCTAAAAGTAACCATGATTGGAATAAAGTAACCCAAGTTAATCATAAAGTAACCTTGATTAATTGAAGTGACCAAGGTTAATACCCTTAACTTTACTATGGTAATCTCTTACCCTCTTCCCTACCCCTCCCCAATGGCTAACACTTAGCCTAAGAAGAAAATTCATTCCAAAAGTATTCCAGAATTCTCTCATTTTTCCAAACCTCAAAGGACCACCAAGAACAAGAAAGCTTCCTCTCTTCTCCTTTCCCAAACCACATGGCCAAGGTTGCACAAGGAAGACTTAGGATTCATCCAAGCTCAAGTTGGTCTAGGTAAGTAAATCCTTAACTTTTCAAGAGAATTTCTACACCCTTCATGGAATGAAACTCATAATGCTACCCTTTTTCTTGCTCATGAACCGTCACCTTCAAGGTCACTAGGCTCAAAAATCTCAAGCTTTTGTGGGGTACTAGTCTTAAGGGGCTTGAACACTACTCAAGTTCCATTTGATAAGTCCATCTAACCCCTATTTAGTGCATCTTTCACTTAAGAATATGAACTAACCATTAATCTCCTTTCCCCTTCAAAACCGTGGGGTGCATGTGTGAAGAAGAGGAGGGCTTCACCTATTCCATACACATTTCAAGCTAAGAAGAGGAGTAAGTTGAAAAATGTAAGTACACTATATATACTTATAGCTTGAATGTGAAAGTGCATGCTTGAATGTCTAGATGCCATTAAGATTTAATCTTAGATTTGAAAGGCTAAGTTTTATGTGTGAAACATTTGGATCCTAGGGTATAGTGGATTGCATGTGTGAGCTTTGCTCCAAAGGTGGAACCTTTGTTATTTTTAAGTATGGATATGTGTTAAATCTAGGATGAATATGACAAAAAATCTTTTCTTTTACATGTATGGGGGACGGTTGGATGGAAGAGGGGAAAACAAATGTAGCTTTGTAAGAAATTTGTAGCTTGTGGGGTAAGGGTGAACGAGATGTATGCCTTTTATGTTAAGCTTAATATGTTCACCATGGGGATATTATTCTTGCCCTTGCATGCGTATAAATGGGCTGTTTTGGGGATTAGGGTGTGTATGCACCAATTATACCAAGGCTTGATTATAACATGAACACGATGTTTATGGCCAAAGGAATGATATACGTGTCATTCAAGCTATTTTAAGGTAATGTGCAGATGACTTTTGTAATGTGTTAGAACCTGTAAATCCACATGCTAAAGGTTTGTTTGTTGTTTAATAAAGTACTTAAGCCAAACAATGCAAGTTGGGACCTTTTAGTAAGGAAATGTGACAAAATTGGAATTTATTGGAGCAGGGCAGATTTTTATGTCGTTTTGTAGGACCTGAAAAGAGACCTTAGAGGTATTCAATTTAGCTAATTTTTGTCATAACACTATCCCTATGTGTATAGTAATTATGAAAGTTGGCATTTCGTTAAAAGGAGTTACAGATTATTTTTAACGGAATTTTTACTAAAACTGGTTATGCTGGAAATTACTGGACTGAACAGATTTTATGTGACATAATGAATATCCCGGAAATGGACCTTAGGAACATGAAATTGGGCTGATTTTAGGCAGGATACTACTGTTAGGAAATCAACCGAGATCGCTGCCAAACGCGCAGCGGAAAACAAAACTTGATCTCCGATTTCCTACCAAGGATCCATGTTGTTCGTTTAATTCGACAAAAGAAATCAAAAACTACCTCCGTAGATTCGAAGTCTGCAGATGGAAGAGGTGCGAAATCACGAACACCCTCTGTCGGTATCCACACGAACGCTTCCGCTCGGAGTGCTAGCTCTTCAAACGGCGCGGCTGAAGAACTCGTTTTTCACAAAAACGATTCTAGGGTTTCTGTTGTTTTCATGTGTATTTCGTATGTCTCTATGTACGAGATACATAGATATATATATACGCATTTATGGATTTTAAAAACCGAGTCCTAATCGGTTTCGATGATGCCAATCAAAATCCATATCAGATATGGATTCTGTTAGGATATTCAAAATCCATATCAGATATGGATTCTCTCATTATTATCTGACAGCATATATATATCTATATACATATAACCACAAAAACGAAAATAATAATATTAATATACAATATTAATATTATTAATATTAAAACGATAATAATAATAATAATAATTAATATCCAATATTAATATTATTAATATTATTAATCTCAGCCTTCCGCATTCTTGTGTGTGACCCGATAGGCCCATATTAATTGGCAGTTGATTAAATCTCTATTAAACCAACAAGTCGTAATTGGCCTCTAGCAAGGCATTACAACTACCCAATTAATACGAGTAAAGTCCAACTAGCCTAATAATAGTACATGCATTAATCCCTTTGTCACACGATATCTAGTTTGAACATAAGACATGGTCAGCGTCATACTTATATAGTTCAAACATATGATTACTCGATCTCTAAGTAGACTGATAAAACAAATGATATTGATCACACTATCAATTCATTTGAGCACGGCCATGCATTTCACAATCTCACTAATCGAGGGGCCCAAAGATATCTCTCTCAAAAGAGAGGGACAAATTCTATCTTGATTGTTCAATATCCTCTAAATAATTTCTATCACATTCAATCATGACCTTTATTATTATCCAGTTACGGATAACGTTTGATCATGTCAAAATATAATAGTCCTTATGTTGGAAACTATGACAATCTCAAGTCAAAGGATTAAAACATGACTATCATGAGATTTACTTATGACGCTAATCCATGTAGCAATCTCATGATGGGTCTATCCAATACTTTGTTCTCTAACAAGTATCTATGAGATTGATTCGTATCACCATACACATAATCATCTCATGATTATCAAATCAATACTCATACTGATTATAAATTATTTTATCTCCATAACAATAATGAACCAGGGACATATATCAAAATTGTGTAACATACTAACCAACAATAATGATAATAAAACCTCTTTTATTAATAATAAATGCATAACATAAATATCCAAATCATGGCCTAGGGCACATACACTAACAACTAGCCCTATGTGTTTTCTAAGTTTGAGAGTTAGAATTTTTGAAAAAGGACTTACGGTTTGGTCACAATAAAATTCATAGTAAAATTGGTCATTCTAGAATTCAGCAGGTAACCTCTTTGGGAAAAAGAATAAATGACCCCTTTAACGATATTATAATTCCGCGAAACTTTCATGGTAATTACTTAAGACATATGTAAGTGTTTTTAGGTAAACCAATTAACTTAACATGGTTATTTTAAGGGGTAATCACCAAGGATAAGTTGCCGTTACTAAGCTGGAGTTTTGGGCAGAATTGAGGAACTTGTTGTAAGGCCTTGTTTTAATGGGCTTAGGCATAGTTATATGGTTTGGGCTTATGATCATTAATTATGGTATATATACAGCAGTTTTCCAAAGTTGGCCCAAATTAAATGAAGCTTAATAGCCTTATATGAAAGGTAAAAGAAAGGACGCTGCATCTGCTGAACTTCAGCAGCCCTTGTTTCGTAATTAAATAAATTAAGTGTCTTACATGTCTTGTATCGTCACGAAAATTATATTACGAATAGAAAAGACATTCTTATGCATATGTATGACAATAACTCATGATAATGGGCCTATAACACAAGGTTTGGAGGCCGCGTATATGGAATGATAATTCTGGAAAAAATTTCCAGCCTAAAGAATAAGTTGTACATATGTGTATATGAAATGCATTATGTCATGAATTGCATGGTACATGTCATACATTGCATCATCGTCATTTACATGATTTATGAAACTGATTTTTTTATGAGAAAGAAAGATGAAAAGCGTTTTTAAAGTAAAGATCCTATTTTTAAAAGAACGCTTTCCACCGGTACCGTGTGTTTTCCTTGCCAGTAAGGACCCGCTCCAGATCCGGGGTTAATCGATCTTATTATATGGACCGTTCAGGCCCGGAGAGAATAGATCTGATATCAACAGTTCAGGTCCGGAGAGAATAGACCTCATAAGTGATGACTTGACCGCTCCAAATCCAGAAATAATACATTCGAAGAGAAATAAGTGACCGCCTTAGATCCGGGTGAATAGATCTGAATACTCTATTGTTTTCTCGACGATGATGTTTTGAAAGAAAAGAACAAAAGATCTTATCTTCATTTTTATCATGATGCATCACACGTACATTCTCATGCATGTTGCATTTAATGAGTCACCGAATAATGGTACGTGATACTTAGACTGAGTTGTATGACTTGGTAGCTCCTAAGTTATGATTTTAATGAGTAACGATCTTTTATAAGATATGTTCTTTAACAAGTTATGATCCCTGTTAAGTTATGATCTTTGACATGTTATGAGTTGATCACTGACGAGTATTGGATGGAAAGTCAGGTATGTTTCTAAGCCGAATTTTGGGGTTCCGTTCTTGTATGTACTTTTCATTTAATTCATGATTATTTATAGTTTACTTGCTGGTGACATTGTTACTCACCCCCTATTTTTCCTCCTAGAGGCCGCAGGGAACAAAGTGGAATGGATTGAAGATGAACCTAGGGTTCCTTACCCGTAGAGGTGCGAGAGATGGATGGCCTAGGAGACTGGAAGAGATTGTTGAGAAAAAAGGGTTTGAGTGATTTTAAAATACATGATTTAAATAACGTGTTACAAAGAAATGCATGACATATTTTATGACATAACACGTTGTTGCATGAAAGTTGCCTTATATAGTTCATATATAATGTTGCCGTACTAATGAGCCATGAAGCGTTAAAGCTTACATCAAATGGCAAACATTTGTTGTGCTTATACTATTTTCAGGTGCCACCATTAATAAACTAAACTAGTTCATTAAGTGAAGTACTTAGTTAATTAAACTAAGTAGTTCATTAAAGGAAGCTACATTTGGAAAAGGCACCAAAGCAACAAGGCTAAGAAAGGAAAGTCTCCTCCTCCTCATTTATCACTCATATGTATGACATATATATATATATACATATATTTTCATATTTTTTGAAAAAGGCACATACACATGTATTCCAACGTACTATCGACACGTTATATATTTTATGTACGTACGTTAATGTCACACCACCATACTTAACTCATATTTATGAGTATATTCAGGTCTTATATCATTTGATATAAGTCATGGTGATGACAAATTAAATACGACGCGTTAAAAGGTTCTAAACCAAAAATTGTCGTATCGGGCGAATACCGAAACTTCGCCAACGTGTCACGTACTTGCCATAAATAGATGGCCAGCCCCTACACCTCAAAAATCATTATTAATTTCGTTGCTATGATGATATTTTCAGCCATAAAATCATTCCATGTTGGCACACACAAACCACCCCACATTAAGGCCAAATTGTGGAGATTCCAATTTTAATTTTGTCACATGTTAAGGGCGCCACTTTAGACCAACTAAGTGATGAGAATTAAAGTTTATATTATATATATTATGTGTAACATAATGTATATAACATGTGCAAAAAGTTGGAATTTAATTAGAGAAAAATCGGGTAATCGATAAACAACGAAAATTCGGTTTTCTACGTACACAACACATGGAACACTTTTGGCACATCATACGACACGTATCTAGACACTTTTTACATATGTCATACATCTTAAAGTGTTTTAGAAAATTAAATTAAGGGCTCATTGGAATATAACATGTGTGTATTATTAAATATGCACTATTTTACAAAGTTAGCAAAAATAAAATTCAGCACATGCATATACATGTATACACGCCCCTACAGCTGAGATGGAGCATATGTGGAGTCTTGTTGGCATATTGATTGGTCAAGAATCAATCATACAATGTTGGTGATTTAAAGAAAGAAGCTACAAAAGGTAAGGTTTCAAACTTTATCTCATTTGAAACACATGCTGAAAATTTCAGCATGTGGAAGATATAGCTGGCCGATTTTTTTGGAATAATAAGCATATAATAGGTATCTTGAATTATGTGGTTAATTGAAAGAAGAAATGGAAGTAATTTGAATAAGTTACAAAGCCATAAAGTGTGATATCTTGAATATCACACATGCTGAAATTTTTCAGCATGTGTGGGAATGTATCTTGAACGTTTTTATGGCCTTATTATTGTCCAAATTTCATTTCCAAAATGATAAGGATATTTGCTACCAATTGGTGATTTATTTTAAAAAGAAAAATCAAAGAAAATTGGAAATAATTTGAATTAAGGAGCCATGTATCACATGCTAAAATTTCAGCATGTTAACTACTCTTAATGCCCGATTTTTTCTACCTTATGTGAAGAAATATTGTCTTGCTTGATTTGGATGATAATCTTATGAGTTATGGCAACTAATTTATGTTGATTTCGGTACATGCTTTTAGTTAAATATTCAGATTTTCCAAGTCATCAAATGATGACAACATTCAACCAATCATGAAGTGCCAAGTAAGCAAAGGTTAAATGATCATCCAATAAGAAGGTACCAAGTAAGCAAGATCATGTCACAATGATGCCATACATTCTCCCAAGGACTTAGAAGACAATTTTCAAGAAAGGAAGGTGCCTATAGGGGGACGGCCATAATGCATAAAAGGAAAGGAGAAGAGCAAAAACAAAGACAAGAACAAGCATTGCAAATTCAAGTGAAAAAACACCTAGCTCCTCTCATCTTCTACACTCTCTTTCTTTCTTCTTCTTCAAAGCCTGTTGTACTTATATTCTTATTCTTGAATAGGCTTGTTATATACCACCACATACTCTATATCTTTGTAAAAGATTGATCAAGGTGTGATCAATCTTCAATCTTGCTAGGTGGTGGTGTTCGTGCTAATTGTATTCATCATACAAGGTTTGTAAGGGGTTGGAGTTGGTGTGTAACTCCATCAACCCTGTGGTAAGGTGTACTTGCGTGTGTGACTAGTGTGAACCGAGGAAGGTGTTCCTCGAAGATTAGAGTAGGTTGTTTATAACCAAACCAGTATAAAATTCTCGGTGTAATTTACTTTCAGCATTTATATTCTGTTTCTGCACTTTTTACTCTTTTTGTTTACATTAGTAAAAATAGTAAACGATTTTCAAAAATTACGAAAATTTCCAGAAACATAGCCTGACATCTTAGGGTTAATTTGGCGTAAGTTTTAACCCTTTTGGATAAGTATAAGTCACTCAAACATCCAAAGTTCTGAGACTAGTGCAGTCTGATTTTCAGACTTGCAAAGGTTGAGACTTTGAGTGTATTTGACTAACTTTCCAAAAGAATTTTTCAAAACTGTTTCAACCCATTTAAATACAACATATAAGGGGTTAGTGGTTAAAATTTCAGAGCAATTGGAGTTAAATACAAATGGGAATAAATTTTTCTAAACAGTCTACCGTTTCTGGCAGATTTGCGCAATCTGACCACCAACAATTTTTGAAGGGGTTAAAGGTTGAATTTAAATCTTAAATTTTTAGGAGACACTCATAACATCTGAGTAAGTGCTCTCAAAATTTCAGAATTTTTAAAGACCTACAACCTAGTTTTAAAAACGTTTTAAAACTGGTCTTGAAACAGAATCTGTTTTCAGAAGTTGAGTTGTTTGTTTTTAAACAAATTTTAAAAACCACACTTTCCGCACCAACTATTCAACCCCCCCTCCCCTCCCCTTCTAGTTGTGCCTTGAAGATCCTACAAGTGGTATCAGAGTGCAGGAACACTCACTACAAAGGATCCAACGATTCAGTGAGATGGCAACCACAAATCTCAAAACCGAGCAAGAGGGTATGTCGAGCCAAAGGCCTCCTCTTTTTGACGGTGAGTCGTTTATTCAATGGAAACTAAGAATGAAGCTTTTTCTTATGGCTATAGATATTGATCTTTGGTCGATTATAGAAGATGGTCCTTTTGTCCCATCTAAGTTATCCTCCGTAGACGGAGTCACACTAGAAGTTGTTAAACCTAGACAAGAATATACGAGTGATGATAAAAAGAAACTTATCATGAATGCTAGGGCTATGCAATTGCTCCTAAACGGATTAACTAAGAGTGAGTCGAGTTATGTCTCAAACTGTTCTAGTGCACAAGAAATGTGGAGGATACTAGAAATGAAACACGAAGGCACGAGTCAAGTAAAAGAGTCAAAGATAAACATGCTTATGTCCACACTTGAGTCGTTTAAACTATTGCCTAATGAATCTATTGTTGATATGGATCTTCGTTTGACTAACATCTATAATTCTCTTGAGTCTCTTGGTAAAGCTTTTACCATGCAGAAAAAAGTACAGAAAGTCTTACGAAGCCTTCCATCAGAGTGGGACCCTAAAGTAACCGCAATAGAAGAAAGCAAAGAAACAAACTCAATAAAGATGGAAGAGTTAATTGGATCACTTGAAGTGTACGAAAATAAACTCACCATACGGAAATCGAAATTGTTGTACCCCGCCGAAAAGTCATATAGTACTTGAAGACTCATATAAGTGAATTAATAAAGTGGTACCCTTCAAGCGTCTTTCACTAAGTTTCCTTAGTGATTCTTTCATTTTAGGATGATAAGCAAACGATATAATCATTTCAAGCGTGAGTTAGGGACTATATGAAGTGGCCAATTCATTCCCAAAGGCTTAAGAAAATTTCGGCCACAAGGTTTAAATTCCCAAAATTATAAGAGATGATAATCTTAAGGGCCTTCTTGAAATAAGCCCAAAAGGAAATTAAGGAATTGCAAGTAGTGGACAATTCTTTCCTCAACTCTTGCAAAAGATTTCGGCCCCTAGCCCAAAGGGAACTCAAGATTTTCCTAATTTTATTTTTAAAACAAGGAAAGGGAAAATAATTAATAAAAGGGGGGCAAATACCCACATGGCTTTTTATTAAATTCACTTAGAAAGAGATTAAGCATGGTTATGGCTATTTAACTCTAATCTACTCAATTATTACCATAACACATTATCGATTGATATTAGAGAGAAACATCCAAGTCAAGAAACAGCAAGTGTGTTCGGAGGGAGACAAGATGTAGTAATATATTTTTTTAAAAAGGTACAGATTGTACAAAATCTATATCGGTTGACCAAATATGCCTCCTGTATTGCCTTTCACTTCCACGTCTTTTCCTCTTATTATGTACTATTATGCATATTTTATACATTAATAGTATTATCCTGTACAATCATGATAAAGCATAATATTCACTTTAGTGGTGGACTAATGTATAAATTATAATAACAATAACTCGTTCCAATTTACATAGTACATAAGATTTGAAAGCAGTAATCCAATGTACATGGCTATTGAAGCCATAACCGCCGATTTCCCCCTCATATCTAACCAAGGAATATTTCACATACTACTATGGTTATTTAACAATTACTACAAGGTTAAGGAAATAACTATAGTTGGATAAAGTAACCTAGGTTAGCCATAAAGTAACTATAGTTGACATAAAGTAACTATAGTTGGCATAAAGTAACTATAGTTGACATAAAGTAACTATAGTTGAACTAAAGTAACCATAGTTTGGTAAAAGTAGCTAAGGCTAAGTGATTCTAGTTAGCCTAACTAAATTATGGAAAATTCTCCTCTTACCACCAAAAAAAACCCACGGCACCTTCTTACCAAGGAAAGAAAAATTCCTCCAAAGAAATTTTAGAACCCTCCACACTCAAGAAATTACAAGGAGCAAGAGACTTCCTTATTTCTTCATCAAAGTACACGGCTAGTGAGCCTAAGGAAATCCAAGATCTTCAAGCCTCAAGAACTCATCTAGGAGAAGATTTGTCAAGTTGCTAGGAGGAGCCAACATCTTGGTGGTTTTAATCCATTTCAAGCTTCATTTTGGTAAGAGAATCATAACCTCAATATAGTTATTTCTTCATTAAGAAGGTAGCTAATAATTCATACTTTCTTCTTCTCAAAAGCGTGAGCTATGATGAAGTGGGAGGAAGACTTCACTCCATGTCAATCAAGACTCATGCTAAGGAAAAGCTCTAAGGTGCAAGGAGGCAAGTATACTCTAGCCAATCTTGCCTTATTTGTGAAGTGCATGCTTGAATGACTAGCCATTTTTAAGTTATGGATCTTAGTTGAAGATTCTAAGAACAAGACATGAACTTAGTTGATGTAAAGAAAAGTGTTGGTATGAAAAGTGACATGTTCTAAGCGTAAATGGCAAGACTGTTGGTATGAGTTGTGTGTAGCCTAAAATGAGTTATGAGACATGAAATAACTATGTTTAAATGTGTATTTGATGTTTAGTAAGTCACCTTAATGAATGAAGTTGGTTGAAGAATGCTTGAACAATAAAAAGGTGAAGAAGTGCTGAAACTACTGGAGCTGGCAGATTTGTGTTGCTGATTGTGTGACTTGAGAACGAACCTTAGAAGTGTTCAATTAAGCTAAATTTTGACATGACACTAGATTTTTGTGTGTAGTACAAGTGAGAGTTGGAATTGAAGTAAAAAGAGTTATGGTTTATTTTTAATAAATCTTTTGGTAAAACTGCTCAAGAAGAAATTACTGGAACTGGGCAGAACAGTGTGACATTTTTCATGACCTGGAAATGAATCTTAGGAGAATTCAAATTGGCTAATTTTTGGTGTGATGTTAGCCTCACATGTATATGAAATGTGTGAGTTGGAATTTCAATAATAGGAGTTGTGGTTTGTCCTTAATGAAGTTTTTAGTAAGAAGTGGCCAAACAGAAGTACCGGAACTGGAAAGATTTATGTGTTATGTTGAACGACCTGAACATGAATCTTAGGAGCGTTCAAATTGGCTAATGTTTGGTATGGTGATAGCATTATGTGTATATGAAATGTGAGAGGTGGAATTTTGATGAAAGGAGTTGTGAATTATTATTAATGAAATTTTTGGTGAAACTGCTCAAACAGAGTTGCTGGAACAGGACAGTTTTGAGTAGTAAGTTGTGTGGCTTGAAAATGCACCTTAGGAATACGCAAATGAGCTTATTTTTGGTATGATGATAGTTTGATGTGTTTATGACATCTGTGAGTTGGAATTTTGGTAAAATGAGTTGTGGTTTGGTCACAATTCAATTCGTGATATAACTGCTCATTCCAGGTTCTGCATGTACCCATTTTGGGAAAGTAACTAGATGACCCCCCTTGACTTATTGGATTGCCTTGGAATTTTTATGGTAATTACCTAAGGCATAGATGTACATGTTCATGTAAAGAAACCAGTATGAAACTACCATTTTGATGGTTGACAACTGAGTTGAAGTTAGTGTACAAAACTGGAAAACAGGACATTTTATTGTCATAAGTTGTAAGGATTTGATCTTGCTCATTTAAGCTTAAATGTGATGTTTAGACTTATGAATATTGTTCCCTGGTGTGTTAAATATATTTTCTAGGTGATGGATCAAAATGAATAAGGTTTTATGACCCACGAAACTGTGGTAAGACGGTACTGCCCTGCTGATTTCAGCAGTACCTTTGATGATAGTATGGTGTTTTGTGGTCGTTAGACATTTCTGAATGTTACAAAATTTTTATAGCATGTGTATAAGCCTTCATTATGCATATGTATGACATGGGTTTATGAATACGAGCACGAATTGATGAGCACGAGGCTGTATGAACAAGAATGTGATTGCTGGACAGTTTTTTTTCAGTTTAAAAGACAAGTCCGTGCATGCATGTTATGATGCATTTGTTTACGAGTCGCATAATGCATGTCATGTATTGCATCATCGTCACGTACATGATTTACAGCATGTCTTTTATGAGAAAGAAAGATGAAAAGCATTTTCAAAAGATGATTTTTGAAAATAATGATTCCCCACCGGTACCGTGGTGAGTATGAGATTGGCCAGTATGAACCCATCAGATCAGGGTTAAGTGATCTGATAGGAGTCCGTGCGGGTCCGGAATAATAGACCCGGCAAGACGAGATGACGTACCGCCTCAGATCCGGGACATAGATCTGAACACGAGAATATGAGGCCGTGCGGGTCCGGATATAATAGACCCGTCCAGGTGAGATGACGTACCGCCTCAGATCCGGGACATAGATCTGAACACTCTATTGTTTTACGACGATGATGATGATGATTTGAAGAAAAGCATGAAAAGCCATATTCTCATTTTTATCATGATGCATCACATGTGCATATGCATGCATGTCATGTTTATGGAGTCATTGTGTAGTAACGCATGATAATTAGACTAAGTTGTCATGACCTCATAGAACCTAAGTGTGACTTCCTTAAGTGATGATCCTTGTTATGTTACGAATGGATGTGAGTTACAGTCATTACTGTTATATTCTGCATTAAGAGACGATCTTTGGTTAGGTTATGATTTTCCCACATTAAGTGATGATCCCTATCGAGTATTGGATGCAGGGCATTATGCGCGACTTTTGCATATTCATACGCATTACATATGGTCAAGAGCATGATGTTAAGCCTATTTGCACTAGGTTGTGTTATTACTTGCTTCGTGACTAAGTTATGATTTTATTGCCTTAACGGCTATTGATTGAAGGGATGAGATGCTAGCCAAATGCTAGAGGTAATGTTACTTAGATAATAATCCTCCTATCTCTTGTTACCTAAGTTATAATTTCACTACTGTTGATACGTAAGCTATGATCTTATTCAAGACATTTAGGCCAAGTTGTTATGAATTGATAACTCCTAGGTTATGATCTTTATTGGGTGATGACCTTTTCTATGTCATGATCTTCATTAAGTGATGATTCTTTCATAAGTGATGATCTCTGTTAAGTTTGAATCTCTGTTAAGCGATGACCTTGGATATACCTTGTGTTGACTTCTTACGGGTGTTTAATGGAAGGTCAGGTATGTTCTAAACCGAATTTTGGGGTTTGGTTCTTGTATGTACTTTCCATTTAATGCATGATTGTTTATGGTGTACTTGCTGGTGACTTTGTCACTCACCCCCTATTTTTTTTCCTCCCAGAGGCTGCAGGGAACAAGGTAGAATGGATTGAGGATGGACCTAGAGCCCCTACCCGTGAGTGCAGCGAAGGATGGGCAGATTAGGAGACGTGACTTGACGATTATGACTGATGACTGATTATGTAGTTGTTATGGGAAACATCTACTTTTTGAGAATTTCGATACTTTGATTTGGGTTGTAAAACAAAGAATGGTCTAGTGGATGTTTTTAATTCAAAGTTTTAAATTCTGTCACGGTTTCGCATACTTATCTGCGTGTAAGCGCGAAAATCTATGCATTATACCATGGATCATGATACGCATGAGACGACGCCTAGTACTCTCCTTAGTGAAGTACGGCGGGTGCACCGACTCCGGCAGGGCCGGGGTGTGGGGCGCCATAGGTGGTATCAGAACTAAGGCTCCAGATCCGGGCAGAATATAGAATTAAGTTATGATCGTAGTCAATTAAGTTGATTTTAGACCTAAGTCATGATCCTAAATGAGAGTTGAACTTAGACTAGGATGATTTAGAATGGAAATTAGGGTTTTGACCAAATGATAAAGCCCTAGTCGATGGCCATCTATAGAATGTAATCATGCCTGCTTGCATGACCATAAGATCGTATGAGGATTACGAATTAAATGGTCTATATCCCAGAGTTAATGATCTCTGCCAAGTTTTTCATATGTTATGAAAAGGAAATTATAAGCCTACTATGATCATGATTACACGGAATGGATTTTTTTATCAAGTACATAGTATCAAGGTTGCAAGTGCTTGATATGAGATAGGTTACGATAACACCTCTAGAGAATTAGAATGAGACCTCTAAGATGAATGGAACAAAGCAGTTTTGAGGGAACTAAATAGACGCCTTATGCGATCTTACTTACCTAAAGAAGAAGCCACATGGAAAACGAAAGACAACATGAGGAGTAGACGCCCCGATTTGTGGGCTAGCCTGAAGTTTCGAGGACGAAACTTATATTAAGGGGGGGAGAGTGTTGTACCCCGCCGAAAAGTCATATAGTACTTGAAGGCTCATATAAGTGAATTAATAAAGTGGTACCCTTCAAGCGTCTTTCACTAAGTTTCCTTAGTGATTCTTTCATTTTAGGATGATAAGCAAACGATATAATCAATTCAAGCGTGAGTTAGGGACTATATGAAGTGGCCAATTCATTCCCAAAGGCTTAAGAAAATTTCGGCCACAAGGTTTAAATTCCCAAAATTATAAGAGATGATAATCTTAAGGGCCTTCTTGAAATAAGCCCAAAAGGAAATTAAGGAATTGCAAGTAGTGGACAATTCTTTCCTCAACTCTTGCAAAAGATTTCGGCCCCTAGCCCAAAGGGAACTCAAGATTTTCCTAATTTTATTTTTAAAACAAGGAAAGGGAAAATAATTAATAAAAGGGGGGCAAATACCCACATGGCTTTTCATTAAAGTCACTTAGAAAGAGATTAAGCATGGTTTTGGCTATTTAACTCTAATCTACTCAATTATTACCATAACACATTATCGATTGATATTAGAGAGCAACATCCAAGTCAAGAAACAGCAAGTGTGTTTGGAGGGAGACAAGATGTAGTAATATAATTTTTTTAAAAAAGGTACAGATTGTACAAAATCTATATCGGTTGACCAAATATGCCTCCTGTATTGCCTTTCACTTCCACGTCTTTTCCTCTTATTATGTACTATTATGCATATTTTATACATTAATAGTATTATCCTGTACAATCATGATAAAGCATAATATTCACTTTAGTGGTGGACTAATGTATAAATTATAATAACAATAACTCATTCCAATTTACATAGTACATAAGATTTGAAAGCAGTAATCCAATGTACATGGCTATTGAAGCCATAACCGCCGGTTTCCCCCTCATATCTAACCAAGGAATATTTCACATACTACTATGGTTATTTAACAATTACTACAAGGTTAAGGAAATAACTCTAGTTGGATAAAGTAACCTAGGTTAGCCATAAAGTAACTATAGTTGACCTAAAGTAACTATAGTTGGCATAAAGTAACTATAGTTGATATAAAGTAACTATAGTTTACATAAAATAACTATAGTTGAACTAAAGTAACCATAGTTCGGTAAAAGTAACTAAGGCTAAGTGATTCTAGTTAGCCTAACTAAATTATGGAAAATTCTCCTCTTACCACCAAAAAAAAACCCACGGCACCTTCTTACCAAGGAAAGAAAAATTCCTCCAAAGAAATTTTAGAACCCTCCACACTCAAGAAATTACAAGGAGCAAGAGACTTCCTTATTTCTTCATCAAAGTACACGGCTAGTGAGCCTAAGGAAATCCAAGATCTTCAAGCCTCAAGAACTCATCTAGGAGAAGATTTGTCAAGTTGCTAGGAGGAGCCAACATCTTGGTGGTTTTAATCCATTTCAAGCTTCATTTTGGTAAGAGAATCATAACCTCAATATAGTTATTTCTTCATTAAGAAGGTAGCTAATAATTCATACTTTCTTCTTCTCAAAAGCGTGAGCTATGATGAAGTGGGAGGAAGACTTCACTCCATGTCAATCAAGACTCATGCTAAGGAAAAGCTCTAAGGTGCAAGGAGGCAAGTATACTCTAGCCAATCTTGCCTTATTTGTGAAGTGCATGCTTGAATGACTAGCCATTTTTAAGTTATGGATCTTAGTTGAAGATTCTAAGAACAAGACATGAACTTAGTTGATGTAAAGAAAAGTGTTGGTATGAAAAGTGACATGTTCTAAGCGTAAATGGCAAGACTGTTGGTATGAGTTGTGTGTAGCCTAAAATGAGTTATGAGACATGAAATAACTATGTTTAAATGTGTATTTGATGTTTAGTAAGTCACCTTAATGAATGAAGTTGGTTGAAGAATGCTTGAACAATAAAAAGGTGAAGAAGTGCTGAAACTACTGGAGCTGGCAGATTTGTGTTGCTGATTGTGTGACTTGAGAACGAACCTTAGAAGTGTTCAATTAAGCTAAATTTTGACATGACACTAGATTTGTGTGTGTAGTACAAGTGAGAGTTGGAATTGCAGTAAAAAGAGTTATGGTTTATTTTTAATAAATCTTTTGGTAAAACTGCTCAAGAAGAAATTACTGGAACTGGGCAGAACAGTGTGACGTTTTCATGACCTGGAAATGAATCTTAGGAGAATTCAAATTGGCTAATTTTTGGTGTGATGTTAGCCTCACATGTATATGAAATGTGTGAGTTAGAATTGCAATAATAGGAGTTGTGGTTTGTCCTTAATAAAGTTTTTATTAAGAAGTGGCCAAACAGAAGTACCGGAACTGGACAGATTTATGTGTTATGTTGAACGACCTGAACATGAATCTTAGGAGCGTTCAAATTGGCTAATTTTTGGTATGGTGATAGCCTTATGTGTATATGAAATGTGAGAGGTGGAATTTTGATGAAAGGAGTTGTGAATTATTATTAATGAAATGTTTGGTGAAACTGCTCAAACAGAGTTGCTGGAACAGGACAGTTTTGAGTAGTAAGTTGTGTGGCTTGAAAATGCACCTTAGGAATATGAAAATGAGCTAATTTTTGGTATGATGATAGTTTGATGTGTTTGGGACATCTGTGAGTTGGAATTTTAGTAAAAGGAGTTGTGGTTTGGTCACAATTCAGTTCGTGATATAACTGCTCATTCCAGGTTCTGCATGTACCCATTTTGGGAAAGTAACTAGATGACCCCCCTTGACTTATTGGATTGCCTTGGAATTTTTATGGTAATTACCTAAGGCATAGATGTACATGTTAATTTAAAGAAACCAGTATGAAACTACCATTTTGATGGTTGACAAATGAGCTGAAGTTAGTGTACAAAACTAGAAAACAGGACATTTTATTGTCACAAGTTGTAAGGATTTGATCTTGCTCATTTAAGCTTAAATGTGATGTTTAGACTTATGAATATTGTTCCTTGGTGTGTTAGATATATTTTCTAGTTGATGGATCAAAATAAATAAGGTTTTATGACCCACGAAACTGTGGTAAGACGGTACTGCCCTGCTGATTGCAGCAGTACCTTTGATGATAGTATGGTGTTTTGAGGTCGTTAGACATTTCTGAATGTTACGAAATTTTTATAGCATGTGTATAAGCCTTCATTATGCATATGTATGACATGGGTTTATGAATACAAGCACGAATTGATGAGCACGAGGCTGTATGAACAAGAATGTGATTGCTGGACAGTTTTTTTCAGTTTAAAAGACAAGTCCGTGCATGCATGTTATGATGCATTTGTTTACGAGTCGCATAATACATGTCATGTATTGCATCATTGTCACGTACATGATTTACAGCATGTCTTTTATGAGAAAGAAAGATGAAAAGCATTTTCAAAAGATGATTTTTGAAAATAATGATTCCCCACCGGTACCGTGTGTGAGTATGAGATTGGCCAGTATGAACCCACCAGATCAGGGTTAAGTGATCTGATACGAGGCCGTGCGGGTCCAGAATAATAGACCCGAAAAGACGAGATGACGTACCGCCTCAGATCCAGGACATAGATCTGAACACGAGAATATGAGGCCGTGCGGGTCCGGATATAATAGACCCGTCCAGACGAGACGACGTACCGCCTCAGATCCGGGACATAGATCTGAACACTCTATTGTTTTACGACGATGATGATGATGATTTGAAGAAAAGCATGAAAAGCCATATTCTCATTTTTATCATGATGCATCACATGTGCATATGCATGCATGTCATGTTTATGGAGTCATTGTGTAGTAACGCATGATAATTAGACTAAGTTGTCATGACCTCATAGAACCTAAGTGTCACTTCCTTAAGTGATGATCCTTGTTATGTTACGAATGGATGTGAGTTACAGTCATTACTGTTATATTCTGCATTAAGAGACGATCTTTGGTTAGGTTATGATTTTCCCACATTAAGTGATGATCCCTATCGAGTATTGGATGCAGGGCATTATGCGCTACTTTTGCATATTCATACGCATTACATATGGTCAAGAGCATGATGTTAAGCCTATTTGCACTAGGTTGTGTTATTACTTGCTTCGTGACTAAGTTATGATTTTATTGCCTTAACGGCTATTGATTGAAGGGATGAGATGCTAGCCAAATGCTAGAGGTAATGTTACTTAGGTAATAATCCTCCTATCTCTTGTTACCTAAGTTATAATTTCACTACTGTTGATACGTAAGCTATGATCTTATTCAAGACATTTAGGCCAAGTTGTTATGAATTGATAACTCCTAGGTTATGATCTTTATTGGGTGATGACCTTTTCTATGTCATGATCTTCATTAAGTGATGATTCTTTCATAAGTGATGATCTCTGTTAAGTTTGAATCTCTGTTAAGCGATGACCTTGGATATACCTTGTGTTGACTTCTTACGGGTGTTTAATGGAAGGTCAGGTATGTTCTAAACCGAATTTTGGGGTTTGGTTCTTGTATGTACTTTCCATTTAATGCATGATTGTTTATGGTGTACTTACTGGTGACTTTGTCACTCACCCCCTATTTTTTTCCTCCCAGAGGCTGCAGGGAACAAGGTAGAATGGATTGAGGATGGACCTAGAGCCCCTACCCGTGAGTGCAGCGAAGGATAGGCAGATTAGGAGACGTGACTTGACGATTATGACTGATGACTGATTATGTAGTTGTGATGGGAAACATCTACTTTTTGAGAATTTCGATACTTTGATTTGGGTTGTAAAACAAAGAATGATCTAGTGGATGTTTTTAATTCAAAGTTTTAAATTCTGCCACGGTTTCGCATACTTATCTGCGTGTAAGCGCGAAAATCTATGCATTATACCATGGATCATGATACGTATGAGACGACGCCTAGTACTCTCCTTAGTGAAGTACGGCGGGTGCACCGACTCCGGCAGGGCCGGGGTGCGGGGCGCCACAGGAATCATCTAAACAAGATAAAGCTATTGCTTTTAAATCAAATGAATATGTCTCTACTTCTTCCGATCACGTAGATGATAGTGATTCTGAATCGGATAACGATGACCGAATTCTATTGGCTAAAGGCTTAAGAAAATTTATGAGAAGGTCATTTAGAAACAAAAATAAGGATACTACAACTAAGAGAAATAAGAACAAGTCAAATGATAAAGATGTTAAATGTTATGAATGTGGCAAACTTGGACATTTATCATATGACTGCCCCAATAAAGAAAAGCAAACAAATAAATGCCCTGACAAGGAGCGGAACAAGAATAGACTCATTTCAGAACCCAAAAACCGAAGAAGAGAATGCACAAGTATGCTTTGTGTCCAAAACATCTAATGAGGTATCATCTGATTCTGATTCTGACTCTGAGCCTTCTTATGATGATCTTTTTATTCAGTATTTAGAATTGCATGAATTCACTAATACTCTTGCTAAGGAAAAGAAGCGATTAATTGAAGATAAGAAACTGTTAGAATCTTCTAACGAGAATCTTGTCGCCCAATTAAACGATTCAAAGAAAGAATCATCATGCATCATCACTGCATTAAAGACAGAGATTTCATCATTAACCACTAAAAATAACGAAATGAAATCCAAGATTTCAAATTTGAAATCAAGGAATATAGACCTAGAGAAAATGATGAAACAGTTTGATACAGGATCTAACATGCTGCATCGTATTATCTTATCACAAAAGCATGACAGTGACAAAACGGGTTTGTGATACGTTGATACTAATGAAGTATCCACCAAACCAACTAAGTTTGTTGTGTCTAAGAAAGTAGATACCTCAAAGCCTCAAGTGGCGTCTAAGATGACGCAAAAACCGCCTCTTCCCTCATCACGCCCCACTTCCTCTTCATATCATGTGAAATACAATTTTGTACCATATAGGTATGAAAAGAAAAGAGTGATGCATACACGGCATTCATTTCATCCATGCACTACGCACACAAACACAAGGACATATCAAAAACGTCCTTCATACAATGAGTATAAAGGAGTTCTTGGGCAAAGGCCCAAAGTACATTCACCACATGTCTACTATATCGCACCTTCATTCTTGCCATTTGCTAGACCGAGAAGGATCACCCAAGTATGGGTACCGAAAGGTACTTTTACCAAGAGGTGATTAACTAACTCGAAAGGACCCAAAGTTAAAAGGGTGCCTAAATCATTTTTGCACATTGCAGAGAGCCCACACATCGAAAGATACAACTATAAAGTGGTTCCTTGACAGTGGCTGCTCAAGGCACATGACGGGTGACCCGAGCTTGTTCACAAAATTAAAGAAGGTCACAAAAGGCGGATCCATGACCTTTGGAGACAACAACGAAGGCAAGATCATCGGAAAAGGTACGATAGGAAATCCAAGCACTCTTCAAATCTCCAACGTCTATTTGGTAAGCAACTTATCTTATAATCTTCTTAGCATTTCTCAATTTATTGACAATGGCTTTGATGTGTGCTTCACTCAACCTTACCGCAATATAATAAATAAAAATGGAGAAACCGTTTTAAAAGGAAAACGAGAAGGTAACATTTTTACGCTTTCTATGGATGATGTGGTAGACGCTAAAGTTAAGTGCTTTATGTCAAATGAACCCAATGTGAATTTATGGTATAGACGTTTAGGACACATTGGTATTTCCACACTAGAAAAACTCCAACGAAAGAACTTAGTACGAGGATTGCCTACACTTGATTTAGACAACTTTCAGTTGTGTGAATCTTGCATAAAAGGCAAACAAACACGTGAGTCACTTAAGCTAAGAATGAAATAAGCACGGCTAGAGTCTTAGAACTACTACACATTGATTTGTTTGGTCCTAGTCACACTACAAGCCTTGGTGGGCGCCACTATGCATGCGTGATTGTTGATGATTTTTCTCGTTATACTTGGACTTTATTTCTTGCACATAAGGATGATAGTGCCATTGAAATTGCGAAATTAATTAAATAACTTGAAAATCAATACGGTGTCAATGTGAAAAAGATAAGAAGTGATAGAGGCGGTGAATTTAAAAACAAAGATATGATTTTATTTTGCGAAGAAAAAGGAATCAAGCATGAGTTTTCGCCACCTAGAAATCCACAATTAAATGGAGTAGTAGAAAGAAAGAATCAAACATTACAAGAAGTCGCTAGGACTATGTTATGCGAAAATAAATTGCCTAGATTTCTGTGGGCGGAAGCCGTAAATTATGCATGCTACATAGTAAATCGCCTATCTGTAAGAAAGAAAATAAACAAGAAGTCTTATGAGACATTGAATGATCGCATGCCTAAGATTGACTATTTTCGTGTGTTTGGATGCAAATGTTTTGTTTTGAATACAAAAGA
This sequence comes from Eustoma russellianum, assembly GCA_036186865.1. Lineage (NCBI taxonomy): Eukaryota > Viridiplantae > Streptophyta > Magnoliopsida > Gentianales > Gentianaceae > Eustoma > Eustoma russellianum. The sequence continues at coordinate 12,363,950 of AP025071.1, forward strand.
TAATTTAGATAAATTTGAATCTAAATCAATTGAATGCATCTTTGTTGGTTATTATATAAATTCAAAAGCATATAGATTTTATGATCCTCTCACTAGACAAATCATAGAATCTATTCATGTGAAGTTTAATGGATTCGGTGAGATTGATCAAGATAACGAATATGATGATGACTTTGAATTGAAACCCGTGTTGAATGAAGATGATGGTACATTTGATATGCATGACATGAATGACACACTAGAAATGCATGATCACTTAGAAATGCATGATAACATAGAAAACAGTCAACCAAGATGGCATAGAGATCACCCACATGATCTCATCATAGGCGACATCACTCACGACATGCGACAACATAGAAGAATTACTTTGGATGAAATAAATCAATTTCATGCTATGATTTCTGAAATTGAACCCAAAAATGTGCATGATGCTTTGAGTGATTCTTCTTGGATTGATGCTATGCATGATGAGCTTAATCAATTCGTTAGAAATGATGTATGGGATTTAGTGCCACGACCACAAGATAAGACCATAACAGGCACAAAGTGGGTGTTTAGGAATAAAATGAATGAAGAAGGAAAGGTCGTTAGAAATAAAGCTAGACTTGTAGCACAAGGCTATAATCAAGAAGAAGGAATTGACTACGATGAAACTTTTGCACCCGTAGCACGTTTACAAGCTATACGACTCTTACTTGCTATTGCTTGCATGAAAGATTTCAAATTGTATCAAATGGACGTAAAAAGTGCATTCCTAAACGGATTTATACAAGAAGAGGTATACGTGAAGCAACCACCCGGTTTTGAAGATTTGAAACATCCCGATCACGTATACAAACTAAAGAAGGCACTATACGGACTAAAGCAAGCACCGAGAGCATGGTATGATCATTTTGCTACTTTCCTTATAGAAAATGATTTTAAACGAGGTACTATAGAGAGTACACTATTTTTGAAATAAGATAAAACAGATTTACTTATTATTCAAATCTACGTTGATGACATTATTTTTGGTTCTACCTCACATAGACTTGTTGAAGATTTTGAAAAGTGCATGAAATCCGAATTTGAAATGTTTATGGTTGGTGAACTTAACTATTTTCTTGGCTTGCAGATTAAGCAAACGAGTAAAGGCATTCACATAAGTCAAGCTAAATACATAAATGACATGATTAAAAAGTTCAACTTTGAAAATTTAAAACCATCCCCCACCCCTGTGAATGTCACTACTAAGCTAGACAAAGATGAACATGGTAAAGATTTTGATAATGCCTTATATAGATCTATGATTGGTTCTTTGCTATATCTTACTGCTAGTAGGCCTGATATCATGTTTAGTGTATGCATGTGTGCACGTTTTTAGAGTCAACCTAAGGTGTCTCACTATAATGCGGTAAAAAGAATATTCCGTTATATTAAGCACACGCCTCTTAGGGATTTGGTATGATAAAGATTCCGAATTTAACTTACATGCTTATACTGATGCAGATTACGGTGGCTGTAAAATAGATAGGAAGAGCACGAGTGGCACTTGCCAATTTATAGGAAACTCACTCATTTCATGATTTTCCAAAAAGCAAGCAAGCGTTGCTTTGTCCACTACTGAGGCTGAGTACATGGCACTTAGCCTTTGCTGCACACAGTTGTTGTGGATAAAACAACTTTTGGACTTTGGAATTACCGTAAATAGAATTCCTATATACTGTGATAGTATGAGTGTCATCAATCTGTCTAAGAACCCCGTGTTACACTCTAAGGCCAAGCATATAGAAGTACGCTATCACTTTCTTCATGATCACGTAAACAATGGTGATATCGTCATAGATCACGTACGCACAGAAGCACAAGTAGCGGATATCTTTACAAAAGCCTTAAATCAAGCCACATATGAATCTCTTCGTTCTAAATTAGGCATGATTTCAGCTGATATGATTTGATTTGACGTGATTTTCTTTCCTTATTTACAGGCATCTTTTGATTTACTTTTCAAAATAAATGGGGAGAGAAAGCATGATTTAAGGGGGAGAGAGATATTGATTGCATAAATCAAGGGGGAGCGGTTTGAAATTTAAAAATTCAAATTTCAAATTTATGCATGATTAAAGGGGGAGCAATAGGATTTAAATCATATGTAGGTTATTTTGAAAATCATCAAAAGGGGGAGATTGTTGAGAAAAAGGGGTTTGAGTGATTTTAAAATGCATGATTTAAATAACGTGTTACAAAGAAAGTCATGACATATTTTATGACATAACACGTTGTTGCATGAAAGTTGCCTTATATAGTTCATATATAATGTTGCCGTACTAACGAGCCATGAAGCGTTAAAGCTTACATCAAATGGCAAACATTTGTTGTGCTTATACTATTTTCAGGTGCCACCATTAATGAACTAAACTAGTTCATTAAGTGAAGTACTTAGTTAATTGAACTAAGTAGCTCATTAAAGGAAGCTACATTTGGAAAAGGCACCAAGGCAACAAGGCTAAGAAAGGAAAGTCTCCTCCTCCTCATTTATCACTCATATGTACGACATATATATATATATATATATATATATATAAATACATATATTTTCAGATTTTTTGAAAAAGGCACACACACATGTATTCCAACGTAGTATCGACGCGTTATATGCTTTATGTACGTACGTTAATGTTACACCATCATACTTAACTCATATTTATGAGTATATTCAGGTCTTATATCATTTGATATAAGTCATGGTTATGACAAATTAAATACGACACGTTAAAAGGTTCTAAACTGAAAATTGTTGTATCGGGCGAATACCGAAACTTCGCCAACGTGTCACGTACTTGCCATAAATAGATGGCCAGCCCCTACACCTCAAAAATCATTATTAATTTCGTGGCTATGATGATATTTTCAGCCATAAAATCATTCCATGTTGGCACACACAAATCACCCCACATTAAGGCCAAATTGTGGAGATTCCAATTTTAATTTTGTCACATGTTAATGGCGCCACTTTAGATCAGCTAAGTGCTGAGAATTAAAGTTTATATTATATATATTATGTGTAAAATAATGTATATAAAATGTGCAAAAAGTTGGAATTTAATTAGAGAAAAATCGGGTAATCGATAAACATCAAAAATTCGGTTTTCTACGTACACAACACATGGAACATTTTTGGCACATCATACGACACGTATCTAGACAATTTTTACATATGTCATACATCTTAAAGTGTTCTAGAAAATTAAATTAAGGGCTGATTGGAATATAACATGTGTGTATTATTAAATGTGCACTATTTTACAAAGTTAGTAAAAATAAAATTCAGCACATGCATATACATGTATACACACCCCTACAGCTGAGATGGAGCATATGTGGAGTCTTGTTGGCATATTGATTGGTCAAGAATCAATCATACAATATTGGTGATTTAAAGAAGAAGCTACAAAAGGTAAGGTTTCAAACTTTATCTCATTTGAAACACATGCTGAAAATTTCAGCATGTGGAAGATATAGCTGGCCGATTTTTTTTGGAATAATAAGCATATAATTGGTGTCTTGAATTATGTGGTTAATTGGAAGAAGAAATGGAAGTAATTTGAATAAGTTACAAAGCCATAAAGTGTGATATCTTGAATATCACACATGCTGAAATTTTTCAGCATGTGTGGGAATGTATCTTGAACGTTTTTATGGCCTTATTATTGTCCAAATTTCATTTCCAAAATGATGAGGATATTTGCTACCAATTGATGATTTATTTTAAAAAGAAAAATCAAAGAAAATTGGAAATAATTTGAATTAAGGAGCCATGTATCACATGCTGAAATTTCAGCATGTTAACTACTCTTAATGCCCGATTTTTTTCACCTTATGTGAAGAAATATTATCTTGCTTGATTTGGATGATAATCTTATGAGTTATGGCAACTAATTTATGTTGATTTTGGCACATGCTTTTAGTGAAATATTCAGATTTTCCAAGTCATCAAATGATGACAACATTCAACCAATTATGAAGTGCCAAGTAAGCAAAGGTTAAATGATCATCCAATAAGAAGGTGCCAAGTAAGCAAGATCATGTCACAATGATGCCATACATTCTCCCAAGGACTTAGAAGACAATTTTCAAGAAAGGAAGGCACCTATAGGGGGACGGCCATAATGCATAAAAGGAAAGGAGAAGAGCAAAAACAAAGACAAGAACAAGCATTGCAAATTCAAGTGAAAAAACTCCTAGCTCCTCTCATCTTCTACACTCTCTTTCTTTCTTCTTCTTGAAAGCCTATTGTACTTATATTCTTATTCTTGAATAGGCTTGATATATACCACCACATACTCTATATCTTTGTAAAAGATTGATCAAGGTGTGATCAATCTTCAATCTTGCTAGGTGGTGGTGTTCGTGCTAATTGTATTCATTATACAAGGTTTGTAAGGGGTTGGAGTTGGTGTGTAACTCTATCAACCCTGTGGCAAGGTGTACTTGCATGTGTGACTAGTGTGAACCGAGGAAGGTGTTCCTCAAAGATTGGAGTAGGTTGTTTATAACCGAACCAGTATAAAATTCTCAGTGTCATTTACTTTCAGCACTTATATTCTGTTTTTGCACTGTTTACTCTTTTTGTTAACGTTCGTAAAAATAGTAAATGATTTTCAAAAATTACGAAAATTTCCAGAAACATAGCCACACGTCTTAGGGTTAATTTGGCACAAGTTTTAACCCTTTTGGATAAGTATAAGTCACTCAAACATCTAAAGTTCTGAGACTAGTGCAGTCTGATTTTCAGGCTTACAAAGGTTCAGACTTTGAGCGTATTTGACTAACTTTCCAAAAGAAGTTTTCAAAACTGTTTCAACCCATTTAAATAAACATATAAGGGGTTAGTGGTTAAAATTTCAGAGCAATTGGAGTTAAATAAAAATAGGAATAAAATTTTCAAAACAGTCTACCGTTTCTGGCAGATTCGCGCAATTTGACCACCAACGATTTTTGAAAGGTTTAAAGGTTGAATTTAAATCTGAAATTTTTAGGAGACGCTCATAACATCTGAGGCTAAGTTCTCTCAAAATTTCAGAATTTTTGAAGACCTAAAACCTAGTTTGAAAACGTTTTAAATCTGGTCCTGGAAACAGAATCTGTTTTCAGAAGTTGAGTTGTTTGGTTTTAAACAAATTTTAAAAACCACACTTTCCGCACCAACTATTCAACCCCCCCTCCATCTAGTGGTGCCTTGCAGATCCTACAGAGATGGTTGTGATCGATGGTCCTTTCTATGAAATTGTGATGGAAACAATTTACTTTTGGGAATTTCCGTACCTTTTGATTGGGTTGTAAAACTGATGGTGGTTTCATAGACGTTTTTAATTTAAAGTTTTTATTCTACCATGGTTTCTCTTACTTGTTGACGCGTAAGCATGAAAGTCCATGTATTTTATCATGGACTACGACATGTTATGGATCGACGTCTGGTACTCTCCGTAGTGAAGTACGGCGGGTGCACCGTATCCGGCCTGGCCGGGGTGCGGGGCGCTACAATATAAGTCATGGTGATGACAAAATTATTACGACAGGTTACAAGGTTCTAAACCAAAAAATTGTCGTATCGGGTGACTACCGAAACTTTGGTAACGTGTCACGTACTTGCCATATATAGATGGCCAGCCCCTACTCTTCAAAAATGGCCACAAATATGGGGGGTTACATGGTATATTCATCCATAAAATCATTCCATGTTGGCACACACAAATCACCCCCAATTAAGGCCAAATTGTGGAGATTTCAAATTCAATATTTTTGTCACATGGGACGCCACTTTTAATCAGCCTTTAGAGCTGAATATTCATGTTATTCTACTTATAGTATGTGTGACATAATATATATAACATGTGCAAAAAGTTTGAATTTAATCGGAGAAAAATTGTGTAATCGACAAAAGTAGAAAATTAGGTTTTCTACGAGCACAACACATGAAACGTCTTTGGCTTAACATGTAACATGTATCTAGACACTTTTTACATATTCAATACATACTAAAGTGTTCTAGAAAATTCAAATTAAGGCTGATTGGAATATACCATATGTGTATAATTATTGTGCACTATTTTACAAAGTTTACAAAAATAAAATTCAGCACATGGTAGGGCCATCACAAAGGCCTACTCAGCCTTGATGGAGCCTATGTGGAGCTTTGTTGGCATCTTGATTGGTGATGAATGGACTACACAAGGTTAGTGAAATAATGGAGGGAGCTACACAAGGTAATGTTTCAAACAATGTCACAAATATGACACATGCTGAAAATTTAGCATGTGTCAATTAATATGGCCGAAATTTTGTTCCTCAATGGTGATAAATTTGCCTCATCATTTTCAAGGGATTGTTATAATACTAATATGGCAATAATATGAACATGTTGAGAATATTGCACATGCTGAAAATTTCAGCATGTGAATCAATGTTATGGCCGAATTCCTGGCTTAATTGAGACCATTTTGGTTTGCCAATTATGTGGGAATAATTATGTGATATTTGGAAAGTTTTTTATTAACAATTTGGCACGTGTTTTAAGTGTAATTCTCACATTTGTACAGTCATCAAGTGATGCACATATATTCCAACGTACTACCGACACGTTATATATATTACGAACGTACGTTAATGTCAGACCACTATACTTACCTCATATTTATGATCATATTCAGGTCTTATATCATATGATATAAGTCATGGTGATAAAAAAATTTATTACGACACGTTACAAGGTTCTAAACCAAAAGTTGTCGTATCAGGTGACTACCGAAACTTTGCTAACGTGTCACGTACTTGCCATATATAGATAGCCAGCCCCTACTCTTCAAAAATGGCCACAAATTTCGTGTCTGAAATGTTATATTCAGAGATAAAATCATTCCATGTTGGCACAAACAAATCACCCCCAATGAAGGCAAAATTGTGGAGATTTCAAATTCAATATTTTTGTCACATGGGGCACCACTTTTAATCAGCCTTTAGAGCTGAATATTAAAGTTATTCTATGTATATTATGTGTGACATAATATATATAACATGTGCACAAAGTTTGAATTTAATCGGAGAAAAATTGCGTAATCGACAAAAGTCGAAAATTCAGTTTTCTACGAACACAACACATGGAACGTTTTTGGCTTAACATGTAACATGTATCTAGACACTTTTTACATATTAAATACATAATAAAGTGTTCTAGAAAATTCAAATTAGGGCTGATTGGAATATACCATATGTGTATAATTATTTTGCACTATTTTACACAGTTTACAAAAATGAAATTCAGCACATGGTATGGCCATCACACACGCCTACTCAGCCTTGATGGAGCTTATGTGAAGCTTAGTTGGCATCTTGATTGGTGATGAATAGACTACACAAGGTTGTGACATAATGGAGGGAGCTACACAAGGTAATGTTTCAAACTATGTCACAAATATAACACATGCTGAAAATTCAGCATGTGTCAATTAATATGGCAAAAATTTTGTTCCTTAATGGTGATAAATTTGCCTCTTCATTTTCTAGGGATTGATATAATACCAATATGGCAATAATACGAACATGTTGAGAATATTGCACATGCTGAAAATATCAGCATGTGAATCAATGTTATGGCCGAATTCTTGGCTTAATTGAGACCAATTTGTTTGCAAATTATGTGGGAATAATTATGTGATATTTGGAAAGTTTTTTATTAATAATTTGGCACATGTTTTAAGTGTAATTCTCAGATTTGTACAGTCATCAAGTGATGCACATATATTTCAACGTACTGCCGACACGTTATATATATTACGAACATACGTTAACGTTAGACCACTATACTTACCTCATATTTATGACTATATTCAGATCCTATATCATATTATATAAGTCATGGTGATAAAAAAAATTATTACGACACGTTACAAGGTTCTAAATCAAAAGTTGTTGTATCAGGTGACTACTGAAACTTCGCTAACGTGTCACGTACTTGCCATATATAGATGGCAAACCCATACTCTTCAAAAATGGCCACAAATTTCATGTCTTAATTGGTATATTCAGCGATAAAATCATTCCATGTTGGCACACACAAATCACCCCCAATTAAGGCCAAATTGTGGAGATTTCAAATTCAATATTTTTGCCACATGGGGCGCCCATTTTAATCATCCTTTAGAGCTGAATATTCAAGTTATTCTATGTGTATTATGTGTGACGTGATAGATATAACATGTGCAAAAAGTTTGAATTTAACCAGAGAAAAATCGCGTAATCGACAAAAGTAGAAAATTCGGTTTTCTACGAACACAACACATGGAACGTTTTTGGCTTAACATGTAACATGTATCTAGACACTTTTTACATATTCAATACATAACAAAATGTTCTAGAAAATTCAAATTAGGGCTGATTCGAATATACCATATGTGTATAATTATTGTGCACTATTTTACAAAGTTTACTAAAATGAAATTCAGCACATGGTATGGCCATCACACACGCCTACTCAGCATTGATGGAGGCTATCTGGAGCTTATTTGGCATCTTAATTGGTTATGAATGGACTACACAAGGTTGTGACATAATGGAGGGAGCTACACAAGGTAATGTTGCAAACTATGTCACAAATATAACACATGTTGAAAATTCAGCATGTGTCAATTAATGTGGCCAAAATTTTGTTCATTAATGGTGATAAATTTGCCTCTTCATTTTCAAGGGATTGATATAATACTAATATGGCAATAATATGAACATGTTGAGAATATTGCACATGCTGAAAATTTCAGCATGTGAATCAATGTTATGGCCGAATTCTTGGCTTAATTGAGACCAATTTAGTTTGCAAATTATGCGGGAATAATTATGTGATATTTGGAAAGTTTTTTATTAATAATTTGGCACATGTTTTAAGTGTAATTCTCAGATTTGTACAGTCATCAAGTGATGAACTTATATTCCAACGTACTACCGACATGTTATATATATTACGAACGTACGTTAACGTCAGACCACTATACTTACCTCATATTTATGAGTATTTCTGGTCTTATATCATATTATATAAGTCATGGTGATAAAAAAATTATTACGACACGTTACAAGGTTCTAAACCAAAAGTTGTCGTATCAGGTGATTACCAAAACTTCGCTAACGTGTCGCGTACTTGCCATATATAGATGTCCAGCCCCTACTCCTCAAAAATGGACGAAAATTTCATGTCTTAAATTGTATATTCAGCGATAAAATCATTCCATGTTGGCACACATAAATCATCCCCAATTAAGGCCAAATTAGAGATTCCAAATTCAATATTTTTTTCACATGGGGCGCCAATTTTAATCAGCCTTTACAGCTGAATATTCAAGTTATTTTATGTATATTATGTGTGACATAATATATATAACATGTGCAAAAAGTTTGAATTTAATCGGAGAAAAATCGCATAATCGACAAAAGTCGAAAATTCGTTTTTCTACGAACACAACACGTGGAACGTTTTTGGCTTAACATGTAACATGTGTCTAGACACTTTTTACATATTCAATACATAATAAAGTGTTCTAGAAAATTCAAATAAACGCTGATTGGAATGTACCATATGTGTATAATTATTGTGCACTATTTTACAAAGTTTACAACAATGAAATTCAGCACATCGTATGGCCATCACACACGCCTACTCAGCCTTGATGGAGCCTATGTGGAGCTTAGTTGGCATCTTGATTGGTGATGAATGGACTACACAAGGTTGTGACATAATGGAGGGAGCTACACAAGATAATGTTTCAAACTATGTCACAAACATAACACATGCTGAAAATTCAGCATGTGTCAATTAATATGGCCGAAATTTTGTTCCTTAATGATGATAAATTTGCCTCTTCATTTTCAAGGGATTGATATAATACTAATATTGCAATAATATGAACATGTTGAGAATATTGCACATGCTGAAAATTTCAGCATGTGAATCAATGTTATGGCCAAATTCTTGGCTTAATTGAGACCAATTTAGTTTGCAAATTATGTGGGAATAATTATGTGATATTTGGAAAGTTTTTTATTAATAATTTGGCACATGTTTTAAGTGTAATGCTCAGATTTGTACAGTCATCAAGTGATGCACATATATTTCAACGTACTACCGACACGTTATATATGTTGCAAACAAACGTTAATGTCACACCACCATTCTTACCTCATATTTATGAGTATATTCAGGTCTTATATCATATGATATAAGTCATGGTGATGAAAAAATTATTACGACACGTTACAAGGTTCTAAACCAAAAGTTGTCGTATTAGGTGACCAAAACTTCGCTAACGTGTCACGTACTTGCCATATATAGATGGACAGCCCCTACTCTTTAAAAATGGCCACAACTTTTGTGTCTTAAATGGTATATTCAGCCATAAAATCATTTCATGTTGGCACGCACAAATCATCCCCCCCAATTAAGGCCAAATTGTGGAGATTTCAAATTCAAAATTTTTGTCACATGGGGCGCCACTTTTAACCAGCCTTTAGAGCTGAATATTCAAGTTATTCTATGTATATTATGTGTGACATAATATATATAACATGTGCAAAAAGTTTGAATTTAATCGGAGAAAAATCGCGTAATCAACAAAAGTCGAAAATTCTGTTTTCTACGAACACATCACATGGAACGTTTTTGGATTAACATTTAACATGTATCTAGACACTTTTTACATATTCAATAAATACTAAAGTGTTCTAGAAAATTCAAATTGGGGCTGATTGGAATATACCATATGTGTATAATTATTGCGCACTATTTTACAAAGTTCACAAAAATGAAAGCACATGGTATGGCCATCACACACGCCTACTCAGCCTTGATAGAGCCTATGTGGAGCTCAGTTGGCATCTTGATTGTTGAAGAATGGACTACATAAGATTAGTGACATAATGAAGGGAGCTACACAAGGTAATATTTCAAACTATGTCACAAATATAACACATGCTGAAAATTCAGCATGTGTGTATTAATATGGCCGAAATTTTGTTCTTTAATGGTGATAAATTTGCCTCTTTATTTTTAAGGGATAGATATAATATGTTGTACCCATTGTGAAACTATTATGTACCCCCGATGTATATGAAGTGGCTTAATAATATCCTATTTCCCAATTACAATTTTCTACATTCCAATTATTTTCTTTCTTTTATAGGTGCCTTAAGAAAAATAATATTCTATAAGCAAATATCTAAATTATAGGTATGGATAATGCTTCATGGTGAAATACCAATTATGCCCTCCCAACATTTCGAAAAAAAGAGGGGAAAGAAAATCGGCCATGCTTAAGAGGATCTAGAACCATCCTCTTTTAATAACCTAACTAACCCACTAAAAAGATTTTTTTTAACTAACCCTCAAAAGCTACAACTTCTATTAAATAGCCAACATCCATTTACTTCCTCTCATGATTGTGTTCCAAGACAAGTGAAGAGTCTCCCCTTTCCTCCCTTTTTACATTCGCCGGCCACCCCCTTGAAACTCCATGGATTTTTCTTCAACCTCATAACAAGCAAGATCCATTCCATCCACATTCCATCCACTTAACACCTCTCAAGGCAACATCCAAACACTTCAAGTGATTCAAACACTCAAGGAACCTCTTGACCGAAGGTGTTCTTAGTAGTGCTCCAAGACCATCTCATTCAACTCTCAAGCTTCAAGCTAGGTAAGAAAGTCTCTTAAACATCTCCTTTAATTCTAGATTATCAACTTGTGAAGCTCACTTTGACCTCCATTTCCCCCAAAAACCGTGGCATTGCATGTGCCTCTAGGTGAGGAATCTTCAAGCTCCTTGGCGTAGGTGTCCTTCAAGTGAGCCATTCCAACACAAGTTCCATATTGATAAGGATTCTAGACCTCTATATGTCCATTCTAACTCCCCATGAAGCTTAAATTCAGATGTTTACCTAACCCCATAAACCGTGAGTCTTAGGAAGAAAAAGGGAGGTGATATCTTCAAGCTCTCAAGAAGTGGTGATAGTTTGGCAGCTAGGTTGCAACACTAAGCTATTTGGTAAGAAATCTATCTTAGGTATAGTTCATTTACCTTCAGATTTGTGGCTAACACTAACCTCCACCTTTGACTTCAAAACCGTGTACACCGGGGTTGTAGGAGGAGATTTCAAGCTATTCGATCCACTCTAAGCTAAGAAGAATTTCGGACTCAACAAGAGGCAAGTATACTCTAGACTTTCATGATTTATTTAAGGAGTTAATGACTTGAATGTTTAGGCATAGTAAGGTATGATTTTTAGATGACATGGTAAGCGTGAAATAGTAAAGTTTATGAACCTCGGTGAATCATTAGTATAAAAGTTTACCCTTTGGCTTGTGTTACTTGATGGATATGTTAAGACCCCTCTTTTTAGCATGCAGTATGTTACATAATTCTTATATTTGGGCTGCAATGGTAACATAACAAGGAATGGTATGAATCTTGTATGTTACGTGTTCCATGATGCTTGAAATAGCCAAAATGACAAGTCAAGTGGACTGTTTTTGGGTCTTTTGAAAAACAGCCTTAGAAGACATTTGAAGGTATTAATGGGTGTTCAAGTAAGGTACTATGGTCCATAAGAATGTTGGTCTAATCACCCTTGATGAACTATGTTGAGAATAGTGTTAAATCACGAGTTGTGGATGAGTATGTTTGTGTGTTCTAGTTCGGCCTTAATAGGGTCTAATAGGAAATGGATGGTGTTTATTTTTCCTTATTTAGGAGCATGTTTAGGACCTATTCTCATAATGAATTATGGCTGGAAAAATTTGGATATCGTGTGCTAAGTGAAGTCTATGTGTTCCAAGTTGTGCTATAGAGGTTAGAAGCGAAATTAGTCATGGTGTTGGTATTTGTAGGACCTTTTGGTTTCATCACTGTGAGGATTAAAGGATGAAGGAGTAAATAATGCATGTGACAAGGGACAAGGAATGGTCTAAGAAAAATTCAAGAAACAGAACTGTTTTGAGTGTTATAATGATTGGCCTTGAAATGAACCTTGTGATTGCGTGAATAACCCCAAATTTGGTGTGATGGTAGGCCATTATGTATATTAAGTGAATGTGGTGGTAGATCGATAAAAAGACTAGTTCTATAATCTTAAAGGAACCTTAAGAGGAACCTGTGCAAAACAGATTTCTGGGCGCATATGTTCTGGAAAAATAATTGTTTAACCACTTTAGAGGTATTGGATTGCCTTGAAATTTTTATGGGAGTCACTTAAAGCATTTGCACAGATTTCTATGTAAATAAATTGGCTAAAAACATTTGTTTGTGGGGTTAACAGCTGAAGAGAATTCGGATGAACGTTTCTAGAAATCTGGACAGAATGTTGGGTCATAATGTTTTGACATGTCCTAATTGTTTAGGCGTGAAGATGGTGTTTGGGCTTAAGAAAATTATTCCCCAGTATGTTAACTTTGTTTTCCAAGTGGTATATGTGAATAATTGATGATTTAAGGGTCATGAAAACGGAATGGAACAGGTACTACACAGCAGAAAGTTCGGCAGTGCCATGTCTTGTTGGAACCCGGATTTGAACCCCTTATGTTTATTGGATTGTTACGAAATTTTTATGTTTGATAGTTAGGACCCTAATGTGCATGCCGTGTAAAAAGGTTCAGGGAATGAGTTGTCTTGTTTGCATTTTGAGTCAAGGAAAATGAGTGCGATCTGCTGGAAAGTTATTTTCAGCCTATGAGGTTGTACCTATGTCATGTCCTAAGGGATTTTTAAGACGATTCATGCCATGACTCTCATTGCGTTTCATCCCATGTATCATGCATGACCATGTGCATCACGAATCTGACTTTTCTCTAAGTTTTCCTTATGCAAGCAAGTTTTCTTTATGTAAGTAAGTTATTTATGGCTCCATGATTTTCAAAGAAATGCTCTATGATTTCCTTGCCGGCAAAGCATGCTCAAAACCCGAGCCAGACCCGAGGTTAATAGGTTTGATGACATGATATGTTCTGGACCCGTCCCAGACCTGGGGTTAATTGGTCTGATAATATGTTCTGGACCCGACCAAGGCCTGGGGTTAATTGGTCTGATGGCACGTTCTGAACCCGTCCCAGACCAGGGGTTAATTGGTTTGTCGACATGTTCTGGACCCGCTCAGATCCGAGGTTAATTTATCTGACACTCTAATTTATTTTATGCCTGCTTTATGTGACCAAATGATGATTTTTCCATGACATGACATCATGCATTGCATCTTGCATATTTCATATACACTTTGCATGTTAGGACGGTTAAGTTATGAAGTGATATGATAATGTCAGAATGGTATTACTTAAGTATGATTAGGTTATATTTTCAGCGGATCAAAGATTAAAAGCCAGTATGAATCAATGGTTGAGGCTCTTGGAGTTTTTCATTCATACTATGATGCTTTATCTATTTCATGATAGTTTATTGTAAGCTTGCTGGGTGATTTTATCACTCATACCTTTATTTTTTCCCCAGAGCTCGAGAATGCCAATGTTGAGTGGATCGATGATGAACCAAGAGTGCCATACCCGTAGCCAAGAAGCCGAGAGAAGACGATGCTTAAGGACTTTTGTGCCAACATGATATTTGTACTATGGACTATGTTTGAAACTTTTGGGATTTAGGTTTTACCTCGTTTTGCTGGACCGATGTTTTGGGACTTTAACATTTTCGGCAAGCATGTTTATTTCGAAGTTTTTAATTCTGCCTAAATTTTGCTACTCTGTTAAATGTTGACATGGCAGTCCATGACTTAGTCATGGATTTTTACATGTTATGCATGACGCTTTGTACTCTCCGTAGCGAAGTACGGTGGGTGCACCGTATTCGGACGAGGTCCGGTGCAGGGCGCTACAGGTGGTATTAGAACACAGGCTCTTGATTTTGGGTAGAACGTAGAACTAAGTTATGATCTTAGAAACCTAAGTTTGATCTTAGATCTAAGTCATGATTTTAGATGAGTGATGGCCTTAGACTAGTATAACGTAGACCGGATTAAGGATTTAATTCAATAATTAATCCTGACCCATAGAATCCGGAATCTCTATACTAAGATATGTCTTTCCTCTTCCTCATTTGAATTTTTTGAGAATTATGATCTTTAGCCAAAATAATTTGGTTTTATCCAAACATTTGTATAAATTTTTACGCTCCGTAGTGCAGATGGCTCGACCTCGTGGTAGACATCCTAAGACTCAACCAGATCCACAGGAGCCAGTCCCTCCCCAGCCACAAGGCCCTGTTCCTCCTCCACTGGCTCAAGTCCCTCTGCCACCACCACATGATCAGAATCCTCCTGTTCCGAATAATCAACCTCCACCACCGCAAGCACCTATTCCTCCGGTGATTCCTGATGTTAATGCCTTTCAGGCCTTTTACCAGATGGTCACACAAATAGGTCAAGGCCTAATCCATCAGAATGCTCCGCCCCAGCCACGTGAGCCAGTGACAGATGCTCAGTATTACTTTGAGAAGCTAAAAAGGGCTAATGTACCACCATTCGAGGGAATGCTAGATTCGGACATAGTTGAGAAGTGGTTAGATGAGGTCGAGAACTGTTTTGAGCTAATCCAAGCCCCTGATGAGATGAAAGCTCAAGCCGTGAGGCCCTTCCTGTTAAGTGAAGCGAATCAATAGTGGAAGACTAACCTGCACCCCTTGCCAAGACCAATTGCCTGGGAAAGATTCTTGCAAGAATTCCATAAGTTCTACATTGCTCCGTCGGTGAAGTTGCAGAAGAGGCATGAGTTTGAATCACTAAAAAAAGAGCCCGGTATGACCGTTGCAGATTATGCCAATAAGTTCATTGCATTGGGAAGATTTCAGCCATCAAATATGGATGATGAAGAGACGAAAATGTTGAAATTTGAAAGAGGGTTGAACCCAAGGATTAAAACATGGTTGGTAAATGCAAATCCTGCAAAATTTGGAGCCCTTTTGGATGCCTGTTATAGGATCGAGAGAGATATCATCCGCTGAGACGATGTGGGACGGAAAAGGGAAAGGCAAGTGACTAGAAATGAGAAGTTCAGGAAGGTAGCCAAGAAGAATTTCAGAGGATCTGTTCGTTAAGGGAGATCACAGGGTCAGAATAAGCGCCGCCAGCAGCATCAAGCTAATCAGCAAAAGAATCAAGCTCCACCCCAGCAGCCAGCTATACCAGTGTGCCCTCAGTGCCAGAAGAGACATATGGGTGAGTGTCGATGGAAGACTGGACAGTGTTTTGGATGCAGTAAGGATGGCCACCTGATTCAAGATTGCCCAATCAGAGGAGCCCAGCAGCAGCAGTAACAGCCAAGGAATCAATGACCGTGTGCGAATGCGAGGGTGCACGTTATGACAGATGCAGATGTTGAGGAGACGGCAGACGTAGTGACTGGTATGGTTTAAAGTTTTATGCCTTAAATATGTTTTGCTTACACATGCCTATATTGTCACTTAGTTAAATATACATGATTCAGGAGCTATCTTAGTATGTAGCATACCCGCAAATGTATTGTTCGACAGTGGCGCCAGCCACTCATTTATCTCCAGAATGTTTGCTAAGAATATCAATCATAAACCTGTCCGGTTAGAATTACCCTATAGAGTGCAAGCAGCCGGTGATCAGGTGCTTGTCTCTCATCATATCTTCAGAAATTGCGCGCTTGAGTGTGATGAATAGCGGTTTGAAGCCGACTTAATCCCCATATCCATGAGTGATTTCGATGTAATTCTTGGAATAGATTGGCTCTCGAAGAACCATGCTCACATTGATTGCCGGAGTAGGCAAGTTATAATCAAGGACCCCGCTCGAGATGAAATATCATTCCAAGGAGGAGCCAAGTTGAAGAAACCATCCAAGAAGGTCTATGTTAATGCGACTCGTGCCAGCCGAGCATTGAAGAAAGGCCATGAAGGATTCTTCGTTTATATCCTAAGTGTTGAGCAAATGAGTCCCACCCTTGCTCAAGTTCCTGTTGTTAACGAATACCCTGATGTTTTCCTAGATGAATTACCCGGGTTTCCTCCCGACCGTGAAATTGCCTTCGAAATAAACCTTGTTTTAGGAGCAGAACCCATATCAAAAGCACCATATCGGATGGCACCTGCGGAACTAAAAAAACTAAAGGAGCCGTTGCACGAGCTGTTAGAGAAAAAGCTTATTCGCCCCAGCGTTTCGCCTTGGGGTGCCCCTGTGCTATTCGTAAAGAAGAAAGATGGAAGCATACGTTTATGCATCGATTACCAGGAACTTAACAAAATCACCATAAAGAATAAGTACCCACTGTCCCGGATCGACGATTTATTCGATCAACTCAGGGTACGTAATTAACAAGTCTTATTTCAACTAAGGTTTAAATTTTCCAAAACCCTGTCTAAAGTATCTTAATGCAGGGATCTCGGGTTTTCAGTATGATACACCTGCGATCTGGATATTTCCAGTTGAAGATTAAAGCCCGAAGATATTCCTAAGACTGCTTTCAGAACACGCTATGGACACTACGAATCCCTTGTCATGCCATTCGGATTGACCAACGCTCTTGCCGATTTTATGGACCTCATGAATCGAGTCTTTCAAGATCAGTTAGACAAGTTCGAAGTGGTCTTCATAGATGACATCTTGATCTATTCACCAGATGAAGAAACCCATGCAGCCCATTTGAGGACGGTTTTGAATACTTTAAGAGAAAGACGCTTGTATGCGAAATTTAACAAATGCGAGTTCTGGCTGCATAGTGTATACTTCCTCGGCCATGTCATATCAGAAGATGGGATTTCTGTGGATCCCAAGAAAATTGAGGCCATTACGGAGTAGCCCAGACCAACTAATGTTACAGAAGTGAGAAGCTTCCTTGGACTGGCAGGGTATTATCGAAAGTTTGTGGAAGGATTCTCAAGGATAGCCGTTCCTCTCACCAGATTGACACAGAAGAAAACAAAGTTTGAGTAGAACGCAGATTGTGAAAGGAGCTTTACGGAATTAAAAGCGAAGTTGACATCTGCCCCTGTTTTGGCTCAGCCCATTCCTGGCGAAAAATATGTTGTGTATAGTGATGCCTCAAAGAACGGTCTTGGATGTGTTCTTATGCAGAAGGATAGAGTAATAGCCTATGCATCTCGACAGTTGAAGCCATTCGAACAAAGCTACCCCATTCATGATCTTGAGCATGCCGCAGTGGTATTTGCTTTAAAGATATGGAGGCGTTACTTGTATGGTGAGAAATATGAGATCTTTACAGATCACAAAAGCCTAAAATATCTATTTACCCAAAAAGAACTAAATATGCGGCAGCGCAGATGGCTTGAGTTGATTAAAGATTATGACCTCTCGATTCAATATCACCCTGGAAAAGCTAATAAAGTTGTTGATGCATTGACTCGGAAGACAAGCCACCCACGTCAACCACCTCTTCAGCGGGACATGGAAGAATTTGGCCTTGAAGAAGTTGATTCCATGGATGAAGTTCTCGCCAAATTGGTTCTCATTCCTTCACTGATTGATAGGACCAAGGAAGCTCAAGGAGATGATGAAGCGTTGAGGCAGATCAAGGATAGAATGAAATGTTAGTTTATAAAATGTTTTGATGATACAAAAAGATGTTTTAAAAGGACTAAGATGAAATTTCATATCTTTAGTTCAAAGCAAAATTGATGTAAACATGTGCGAGACAAAAAATCTCTCATGAATTGGATGAAGGTTACATCAGCCCTTCAAGAGATCCATGTGAAGCTTGGTAAAAATTTAAGCACTCAGATCCATGTCATACTCTCAGCCAAGAGGCGTAGATCGATTGACGTATATCTAAGAGACGTCGATCTCTCAGTTAAGCATACGTTGATCGATCGACGTATAACTGAGAGACGTCGATCTCTCAGCTTCAGGTATGTCGATCGATCGACATACATCTGAGAGACGTCGATCTCTCAGCCTAATGACGTCGATCGATCGACGTCATTCTGAGAGACGTCGATCTCTCAGCCAGGCTGACGTCGATCGATCGACGTCTGACTGAGAGACGTCGATCTCTCAGCTCTGGCACGTAGATCGATCGACGTCTCCAGGATTCAAAAATTTTCAAATGTTGGAACAAAATCCAAGGGAGATCTATGATCTTTTCTCTCTCCAATCTTGCTCAAATTTCTTGTGGACTTTAACCCAACATACTACATGCTTCCTTGACTATTTTAAACATGTCTAAGATTCTCTAGGGTGGCTATCCAAGATCAAATCACTCCATAGGGTGGCTAAAGACTATTTTGGCACTATCTTGACATTTTTTGAAGATGAAGACTTGGTGGAGAGCCTCAAAAACGTGGTCAACTTTATTTATAAATAGAAGAGGCTTGGATGAAGCAATTACACACTTTCAACATCATCTAGCTTCATTTTCCATTGTTTTATATTTCTCTCATACTTGTAAATTTGTTTAAAGCTTGTCTAGCTTTTCTTTGATCTTCATTATTGTATATTGAGAGAAAGAGAGTCAAGCACAAGAGGAACCATAAATATTTGATCTCTTGCTTGTGCTTAGACATGTGAGAAAGTGTGAACCTTACTATATTTCTTCAACCCACTGTGAGAAGTTCTTGAGGGAACTTTTGTTGAAGTAGTGAGGAAGCAAGAAGTTGTTCTTGCTAAGAGCTGTAGTTGCTGTAGTTGCACAAGTGTGTTTTGTGCAAGAAGTTGCTGTTGTTGTTGCTTACACTAAAGTGTTAGTGTAAGTGTTGCTGTGGTTGTTCTTATTGTTCGTAATAAGAAGAGTAGTTGTTGAAAATCCACTTTGGAAACAAAGTGGTAGTGGAGTAGAATCATTTACGATTCGAACCACTCTATATCTGGTGTACTCATTCATTATCTCTCATCTCCAATTCTTGCTCTGATTTTGAATATCCTTTTGAGTTGAGACAAACGAGAAAATTCCGCAAAAAGAGCTAAACACTCTATTCACCCCCCTCTAGAGTGTATTTCGGACCTAACAATTGGTATCAGAGCTTAACCTTGATTGCTTGGCCTATCTTTGCAAGTAGCAAGGTTAAAGATCATGGCAACCTCAACCTCAACTTCAACCTCTTCATCTCCTAAGCCTACTGCACTATTTTCCGGATCAAACACTAAAGCACCTATGTTTGATGCCCAAAATTATTCCTTGTGGAAATTTCGAATGATCAATCACTTGAAAGGCTGTGGATTCGATATATGGAGAGCCGTTGTCAAAGGAATTGAAGTTCCTATGATTACCAACTCAAAAGGAGAATCATTATTCAAAGATGAGGATGACTACACCGATGAAGAAAAGATAAGATTTGCCATTAATGGCAAAGCATTTGATATTCTCTCAAGTGCTCTCACCACCACCGAGCTTATAAGACTTCAAGGTCTTGAAACAGCTCATGAGGCATGGAAAAGGCTTGAAATGATACATGAAGGAACTGAGCAAGTAAGAATGGTCAAACGACTTATGCTCATGAAGGAGTATGAGATGTTTGGAATGAAAAGCGGTGAGAAGATTGAATAGACAATCGATCGATTCACACGAATGGTGAATCAACTCTCCATGGTTAACAAGAAAATCTCAAATGAAGACCTTGTCTCAAAACTCCTCAACTCTTTGCCAAGAGAATGGACACCCAAAGTCACCGCCATCACCGAATCAAAGAATCTCAAGACTCTTACCCTTGATGAGCTATCCGGTAATCTTCTTACTCATGAAATTCTTATTGATGAACAAAATACGATGAATCCCATCAAGCCTACACAAACATCACACAAAGGATTGGTAGTAGAGTCCGATGAATCGGATGAGGAAGTTGCCCTTCTAGTAAGAAAATTTAGAAGAATGGCAATAAAGTTTTTCAAGAAACCATCTAAAGAAAAGGAAGCAAGTGAAAATTGCTATAGATGTGGTCGACCCGGTCACTTCATTGCCGATTGCCACGTAAAAGAACCGCAAAAGCAAGAGAAGAAGGTCTTTCCTCAAAAGAAGAAAGCCCTCAATGCAGAGTTAACCACGTGGGATGATCTCCTTTCGGAATCGGAAGGAGAAGAGAGTGAAGATCAAGGTGTTGGACTTGTGGCAATGGTTGACAATCCAAAGTTTCAACATACTTGTCTTATGGCGATTGAAGATGACCTTGAGGTAAATTCTAAACCTTCAAATTTACATGATGAAATAGGAGATTTGCAAGATGACTTTGAGAAATTAAATTTGAAATATAAGCATTTAAAGAAAGAATTCAAGAAATGCATTTTAGAAAATAAGAGCTTGCATGACAAAAATATTTTGATGTTTCAAGAGCATGATATCATACTTACCATGCATAAAACCGTAGCTCTTGAAAATGAAGAAATTAGAAAAGAATGTGAGAAACTAAAGTTAGACTTACAAAGATTTAACAAATGGTAAAAACAACTTAGACATACTACTTGGAAATCAAAGAATTGGAAATGATAAATCCGGTTTAGGATTTAACTCATCATCTTCTTCTATTAAACCTAAGTCCTTAAAGAAAAAGGCAAACAATAGAAAAACACAACAAAATTCATCATCTTCTAAACCAAAGCATGTACCCACTTGTTTTTATTGCAACAAACTAGGACATGTAAAGAAAGCATGTAAAGCTCGATTTGAAAGCACATATGTTTGGAAGCCTAAGGGTCGAAAAACTAACCCTAAAGGACCCAACCATCAAAGGGTACCAATGCATACATCTTTTGGTTTTGTAGGCTCTCAAGATAAATGGAGTAGCCAAAGAAGAAGG
Organism: Eustoma russellianum; assembly: GCA_036186865.1. Lineage (NCBI taxonomy): Eukaryota > Viridiplantae > Streptophyta > Magnoliopsida > Gentianales > Gentianaceae > Eustoma > Eustoma russellianum. Next base: position 12,385,735 of record AP025071.1, read on the forward strand.
AACCAAATGGCTTATGGACAGCGGATGTTCAACTCACATGACCGGAGACAAGACGTTGTTCACCAAGCTCAAGCTCCAAGATGGTGGAACGGTGCATTTTGGCAATGGGAGAGCCAAAATCCTTTGACATGGAGAAATTGGTAATTCTTCCTTTACTATTAATAATGTACTATATGTAGAAGGGCTTAAGTATAATTTGATAAGTGTTAGCCAACTATGTGATGCTAATTTCCAAATAGAGTTTGTGAAAAGAAAATGTGTTGTGAAAAAGAACGATAAGATTGTTTTTGAAGCTATTCGTAAAAATGATGTTTACAAATTTAGCACACATGATTTGATATCACAAAATGTTTCTTGCCTAGTTGCCAAAAATGATTTGACTCAACTATAGCACAGACGACTTGGACATATTAGCTTTAAAAACTTCAAAGAGATTTGCAAAAATGAAAAGGTCCAAGGTCTTCCAAAATTAAATTTCGAAAACCATGGCTTATGTGACACTTGTTAAAAGGCAAAGCTTGTTAAAACAAGCTTCAAACCCAAAAGTGAAATCTCCACCACCAAACCCCTACAATTGCTTCATATGGATTTGTATGGGGATATTGGTACAGCAAGTCTAAGTGGAAAACATTACACCTTTGTGGTGGTAGATGACTTCTCTAGGTACACTTGGGTAATGTTCTTAGCTAAAAAGAATGATGCATGCCAAGAATTTATAAAGCTTTGTAAAAGATTAGAAAATCAAAGAGAGGACACAATTAAGGAAATTAGAAGTGATAGAGGTGGTGAGTTTGATGGAGAATTTCAAGAATTTTGTGTATCCAAGGGGTATGGACACAATTTCTCAGCTCCAAGAACTCCTCAACAAAATGGTGTTGCAGAAAGGAAGAATAGAACACTTCAAGAAATGAGTAGAGCCATGCTAAACGAATTTGAGTTACCCAAATATTTTTGGGCCGAAGCGGTAAATACCGCTTGTCATGTGATCAATAGAGTTTATTTGAGGCCATTTCTCAAAAAGACTCCTTATGAGCTTTGGAAAGGTAGAGTACCAAATATTGGTTATTTCAAGGTTTTTGGTTGTAAGTGCTTTATACTTAACACCAAAGATAACTTGGATAAACTCGACTTCAAAGCGGATGAAGGAATCTTTATGGGCTATGCTCAAAATAGCAAGGCATTTAGAGTATATAATAAAAGAAGCATGAAAGTTGAAGAATCAATTCATGTCAAATTTAGTGAACTCAATGAGGACAAATCAAACATTAATGATGATGATGATGATGAAATAATTGAAGTAAGCCATATAGAGAAATTTGAGAATCCAAAAGGTAATATTGTTATTGACCTTAGGATTGATCCACTTGAACCTAAGGTTGAAAATGAAGAAGTAGAAGGAGATACCTCAAATTTACCGGATTCATATAAGTATAGGAAAGATCACCCTAAAGAGTTGATATTAGGTGAAACTAGCCAAGGCATAATGACTAGAAGAAAATTCAATGAAAATGCCTTCATTTCACAAGTTGAGCCTAAAAACATAAAGGAGGCAATAAATGATGAAGATTGGGTATTGGCTATGCAAGAAGAATTAAATCAATTTGAAAGAAGTGATGTTTGGGAATTAGTTGCTAAACCTAGTGATCATCCCGTAATTGGTACTAAATGGGTACTTAGAAATAAAATGGATGATAAAGGAAACATCACTAGAAACAAAGCTAGGTTAGTAGCACAAGGTTATAGGCAAGAGGAAGGCATAGACTATGATGAAACGTTTGCCCCCGTAGCTAGGTTAGAAGCTATTAGGATGCTATTAGCATATGCATGCTATAAGGATTTCAAACTATATCAAATGGATGTGAAATCCGCATTCTTGAATGGAATAATTCAAGAAGAGGTCTATGTAGCTCAACCTCCGGGGTTTGAAAATCATGATTATCCAAATGATGTTTTTAAACTCAAAAAGGCCCGTTATGGACTTAAACAAGCTCCTAGGGCTTGGTATGATAGGTTAAGTAACTTCCTACTTGAGAACGAGTTTTCAAGAGGAAAAGTCGACACTATTCTTTTATTAAAGAACAAGGAAACCATCAATTGCTTGTTCAAATTTATGTGGATGATATTATATTTGGTGCTACTAACGGTTCTCTTTGTGAGCATTTTGCAAAATTGATGGAAGGAGAATTTGAAATGAGCATGATGGGTGAACTCAACTACTTCCTTGGTCTACAAATCAAGCAAACTCAAGATGGAGTGTACATATCTCAAACAAAGTACACAAAGGATTTGCTCAAGAAGTACAAATTCAAGGATGGAAGAAGTGTGAGCACTCCGATGAGCATAAGTACAAAGCTTGACAAAGACGAAAAAGGAAAGCCGGTTGAGGTAACCAAATATAGGGGTATGATTGGTAGTTTACTTTATTTAACAGCTAGTAGACCGGATATTTTGCATGCTGTGTGCTTATGTGCTAGATTTCAAAGTATGCCTAAGGAATCACATTTAGTTGCTGTTAAACGTATCTTTAGGTATTTAAAAGGAACTTTGAATTTTGGATTGTTTTATCCCAAAAATGGATGTTTTGATTTAAGAGGGTATAATGACTCCGACTATGCCGGAAATCTTGTTGATAGGAAAAGCACCTCCGGGACGTGTCAATTACTTAGAGATTGCTTGGTTTCTTGGTTCTCTAAGAAACAAAATAGTGTGTCACTTTCAACGGCGGAATCCGAATATATATCGGCCGCTTCATGTTGTGCACAACTACTTTGATGACAAACACATTGAATGATTACAATGTTAAGTTTGATAAAGTTCCCATCCTATGTGACAATACCTCAGCCATAAGTATAGCACAAAACCCGGTTCATCATAGTAGAACAAAACACATTGAAGTGAGACATCACTTCATAAGAGATTGCATTCAAAAAGGATTGGTATGCATTGAGTTTGTTCCAACAAATGACCAACTGGCGGACATCTTTACCAAATCTCTCCCCACTAAAACATTCGAATCAATTAGAACGAGAGTGGGAATGATAAACATCAGTTAAAGGGATGAAAATTGAAAATTTCAAAATCAAGGACACATCGATCGATCGACGTATCAAAACAAGAGATCAACGTACGTCGATCTCTGACATCGATCGATCGACGTACGTCGAACTCAGACGTCGATCGATCGACATAGACGAATTTCAGCAGGTATAAATACTCTGCAAAACGCAAATTCCTCTTCACTTTCCAACATTTCATCGGCTAAAACCCTACAAAAACGCCGCCCCTTTCCTTCCCAAGCCATTCATCTCTTCAATTTCATCTCCAAAACAAAACTTCTTCATCTTTACACTTGATTTTCATCTGCTTCATTCATTCCTCTCTATAAATCCATAAATTTCAAATCCAAATTCCTCTCAAAATGTCTTCAAGGAGCAAAAATACCACAAAAAGGCCAAGATCCTCTAGGGGTGGAGGAGAAGGTTCAAGCTCCTCTCAAGGACAATCTTCTCAACCTAGGATGAAACAATCAATGGACATGAGTCAAGGGCGCGTACTTGCTGGGATTAGAAGTGAGCTCACCCTCTCAAACTTCCCTTGGATTAAAGCAAAAGATGCCAAGGAGGCCTTGACGGAACCCTTGCCCCCGGGGCAAATAAGGTATATAACTAGACATTCTCAGATTTTATATGATAAATGGGATGATGATGAAAGAGAAACCATCCCACTCAAGTTGCTTAGAATAAATGATATTCTAAGCAATAATGAACTAAGCCCAATCATTGAATGGTTAGATGTTCAAGAGTGGAGGAGTATATGGAATGAGAATGAGATGTCAAAAATGTCCACTAGGTATACTCGACTATTTTATGCAAATTTGTGGATTGAATACATAAATAACCTTCCTTTAGCCCTACACTCTGTTATTGATGGCCACCATATCAAATGGAAAGTTGAAAAGATTTGTGACTTGATTGGTGTACCCAACTAAGGGTATTTTGAGTTTGATTCCTGGTAATGGGATGCTGCTAGGTGGAAGATCTCTGAAGATGAAGTAAAATCTTTCTTAGGTTTCCATCCTAGTAAAAACACAAATGACATGCCTTTAGTTTATCGTACTCTTCTGGCCATTGTTACATTTTGTGTCAATGGTAAATCCGCAAAATTGCCAAGTAACCTTGACTTCTACATAGCATACCGAATAGCTAACCGTGAAAAGGTTAACTTTGGGGAGCTTTTCATGACGAATGTTATCGAAGCCGCAACCAAGCAAAACAAGGCCCTACCCTATAGTAACCTTATTTATAGGATGCTTGTGAAGTCGGGTATTCAGGTAGATGACACAGATGTTGACAACATTAAGCACAAGGACTTCTATGATAAAGTCAACATCCAACAAATACTGAAGTCTAGAAAAGAGGCAATGAGGAGAGAACAAGAGGAGGAAGAAAGAGAAGATGAAGACATTCCGGATGAGGCACCCATTCCCGAACCAGAGACTCATGAAGAACCAAGTAGCTTGAGCTCAAATGTCCCAGAACTTCAAGCTCAAGTTGCTAGTCTTCAACATGAGGTTGGGGAGCTTCGTAGCAAGGTATCCGTCCATGAGTCGAGGTTTGCAAAGCTCAAGGCAAAGATGAAAGCTTGCATTCCTGGCATCGCATTCTCTTCAGACGAAGACTAGGGTGGTTGTTTTAGCTTGCATCTTGTTTTAACTTAGAATTTGTTGTTGGTTGTAAAACTTGGATGTGTCTTTGAATTTAATGCAGTATCATTGCTTATTTTATTGATGCTTTCAAAAAGGGGGAGAAAATGATTAAGTGGCTTAAGTGGCTTAGTGGCTTATTTGTTGATTAAGTGGCTTATTTGACTTATTTGTGCTTATTGGCTTATTTGTTAAAATGGTTGGATAGCTGGCAAAATGAGGTAAGCTTGAAAATTGAAATCCCTGTTAATTGTTGATGAGCATGAACAGTTATTTGGTTGAGGGGGAGAAAATTTCAAAGAAAAGTATTTTGGTTGAAATTGCAAAATTTGGTTCACATTGACCACTACGGAAGCTATAAAGCACACATACTTAGGGGGAGATTGATATTTTTCAAGTTTGAAACATGCGAACAGTTAAAACAAAGGAAAAACATCTTTTAGAATCTCGGTTTTTGAAATCATCAAAAAGGGGGAGATTGTTAGTTTATAAAATGTTTTGATGATACAAAAAGATGTTTTAAAAGGACTAAGATGAAATTTCATATCTTTAGTTCAAAGCCAAATTGATGTAAACATGTGCGAGACGAAAAATCTCTCATGAATCGGATGAAGGTTACATCAGCCCTTCAAGAGATCCATGTGAAGCTTGGTAAAAATTTAAGCACTCAGATCCACGTGATACTCTCAGCCAAGAGACGTAGATCGATTGACGTATATCTAAGAGACGTCGATCTCTCAGTTAAGCATACGTCGATCGATCGACGTATAACTGAGAGACGTCGATCTCTCAGCTTCAGGTATGTCGATCGATCGACATACATCTGAGAGACATCGATCTCTCAGCCTAATGACGTCGATCGATCGACGTCATTCTGAGAGACGTCAATCTCTCAGCCAGGCTGACGTCGATCGATCGACGTCTGACTGAGAGACGTCGATCTCTCAGCTCTGGCACGTAGATCGATCGACGTCTCCAGGATTCAAAAATTTTCAAACATTGGAACAAAATCCAAGGGAGATCTATGATATTTTCTCTCTCCAATCTTGCTCAAATTTCTTGTGGACTTTAACCCAACATACTACATGCTTCCTTGACTATTTTAAACATGTCTAAGATTCTCTAGGGTGGCTATCCAAGATCAAATCACTCCATAGGGTGGCTAAAGACTATTTAGGCACTATCTTGACATTTTTGAAGATGAAGACTTGGTGGAGAGCCTCAAAAACGTGGTCAACTTTATTTATAAATAGAAGCGGCTTGGATGAAGCAATTACACACTTTCAACATCATCTAGCTTCATTTTCCAATGTTGTATATTTCTCTCATACTTGTAAATTTGTTTAAAGCTTGTCTAGCTTTTCTTTGATCTTCATTATTGTATATTGAGAGAAAGAGAGTCAAGCACAAGAGGAACCATAAATATTTGATCTCTTGCTTGTGCTTAGACTTGTGAGAAAGTGTGAACCTTACTATATTTCTTCAACCCACTGTGAGAAGTTCTTGAGGGAACTTTTGTTGAAGTTGTGAGGAAGCAAGAAGTTGTTCTTGCTAAGAGCTGTAGTTGTTGTAGTTGCACAAGTGTGTTTTGTGCAAGAAGTTGCTGTTGTTGTTGCTTACACTAAAGTGTTAGTGTAAGTGTTGCTGTGGTTGTTCTTATTGTTCGTAATAAGAAGAGTAGTTGTTGAAAATCCACTTTGGAAACAAAGTGGTAGTGGAGTAGAATCATTTACGATTCGAACCACTCTATATCCGGTGTACTCATTCATTATCTCTCATCTCCAATTCTTGCTCTGATTTTGAATATCCTTTTTGAGTTGAGACAAACGAGAAAATTCCGCAAAAAGAGCCCAACACTCTATTCACCCCCCCCCCTCTAGAGTGTATTTCGGACCTAACATGAAAGATAATCCCTTGAATGATTTTGAAGTTCGTAGTGATGGCAGTTTATGGTTCAGATGATGGTTATGCGTGCTTGAGGATAATAAGATTGGGGATGAAGTCTTGATGGAAGCTCATAACTCGAGCTTATCTATTCACCCTGGAGCTAACAAGATGTATCAGGACCTCAAGCAAAAGTTTTGGTGGCACGGCATGAAGAACCGAATAGCTGAATTTGTTGAGCGATGCCTTGTTTGACAAAGGATAAAAGCCAAGCACCAAAGACCCGACGGGGTTATTACAACGGTCTAGAAGTTCCTGAATGGAAGTGGGACTACATCACCATGGACTTCGTGACTGATCTACCGAGAACAAAGTATGGAAATGATGCTATATGGGTTGTTGTGGACCGTCTGACCAAGTCCGCTCATTTCATGGCCATGTTGATTAAAGCGTCTATTGAGAAGTTAGCTTCTATGTATATTGATCGGATTGTCTGCTTGCATGGTGTACCCATAAGCATTGTATGTGATCGTGACCCCTGTTTTACCTCTAGGTTTTGGACTGCCTTTCAAAAGGCAATGGGCACTGAGATCAGAAATAGTTCTGCTTTCCATCCTCAGACTGATTGTTAATCAGAAAGGACGATCCAAACTCTTGAAGACATGCTTCGTGCTTGCATTCTTGATTTTGGAAGAAGCTTGGATAAGAGTCTCAAGATAGTTGAGTTTTCCTACAATAACAGCTTCCATAGATCTATGGGGTGGCACCTTATGAAGCTCTGTACGGGAGGAAATGTCGGTCCCCACCCTATAGGGACGAAATTGGAGACAAGATATATGCGGGACCCGACTTGTAGAGCAAAATTGAGAAAAGGTAAAGATTGTTAAGCAAAGATTCAAGGCGGCACAAGATAGAAGTAAGATTTGTTAGGTGCATCAATTGTCCCGTGGCGTAGGCCAGTGGGCGTAGGCCGTGTGGGCCAAGTCACAGTCGAATTCCGTGGGCGCTTGTGTGCTGAATGCACTCTAAGGCTAGGGTATGCGCATCTCCTATCACCAATTGGTTTTGGGAGAGATGGTAGCGCCTGAGGTCCTACAAGTGGTATCAGAGCGAGGTCACGGGTTTGATTCCCAGCAGGAGCAATTGCTGAGGGGGAGATTGTTAGGTGCATCAATTGTCCCGTGGCGTAGGCCAGTGGGCATAGGCCGTGTGGGCCAAGTCACAGTCGAATGCCGTGCGCTTTTGTGTGCTGAATGCACTATAAGGCTAGGGTATGCGCATCTTGTAGAGAAAAAGGGGTTTGAGTGATTTTCAAATGCATGATTTAAATGTGCACAAAAACGAGCATAAGATATAAACGTGCATAAGTGAACATGTGTGCATGATAACTTGCCATTACTTGCCATATTTAGCTTATATATTATGTTGCCGTACTAACGAGCCATGAAGCATTAAAGCTTACATCATATGGCGAACATTTGTTGAGTTTATACTATTTTCAGGTGCCACAATTAATGAACTAAAGTAGTTCATTAAGTGAAGTACTTAGTTTAATAAACTAAGTAGTTCATTAAAGGAAGATGCATTTGGAAAAGGCACAAAGGCAACATGGCTATGGAAGGAAAGTCTTCTCCTCCTCCCCACATTCAATGTCACACGCCTTTTATACATATATATACTATATTTTCAGATTTTTTATAAAAGGCACATACACATGTATTCCAACGTACTACCGACACGTTATATATCTTACGTACGTACGTTAACGTCACACCACTATACTTAACTCATATTTATGAGTACATTCAGGTCTTATATCATATGATATAAGATATGGTGATGACAAATTAAATACGACACGATAAAAGGTTCTAAACCGAAATTTGTCGTATCGGGCGATACCGAAACTTCGCCAACGTGTCACGTACTTGCCATAAATAAATGGCCAGCCCATATACATCAAAATTTATTAAAAATTTCGTGCCATACACTGTATATTGAGACAAAAATACTTTCCATGTTGGCACACACAAATCATCCCACATTTAGGCCAAAATGTGAAGATTCCAATTTTATTTTTGTCACATGTTTATGGTACCACTTTAAATCAGCCAAGTGCTGGAAATTAAAGTATATATTATATATATTATGTATAACATAATATATATAGCATGTGCAAAAGTTGGAATTTAAATTAGAGAAAAATCGGGTAATCGATAAATATCGAAAATTCGGTTTTCTACGCACTTGACATGGAACGTTTTTTTTTGAACATGATGTGGCACGTATCTAGACACTTTTTACATATAATATACATCTTAAAGTGTTCTAGAAAATTAAATTAAGGGCTGATTGGAATATTACATGTGTGTATTATTAAATGTGCACTATTTTTCAAAGTTAGCAAAAATAAATTTCAGCACATGTATATACACTTTCTCAACGCCACCTACAGCTTATGTGGAGCACATGTGGAGCCTTGTTGGCATGTTGATTGGTCAAGAATCAATCATACAATGTTGATGAATCAAAGAGAGAAGCTACAAAAGGTAAGTTTTCAACATACACCTCTCTTATGTCACATGCTGAAAATTTCAGCATGTCACACTAGTTGTGGACGTTTTCTTCAATAGTAAGGAAGATATTTTGCTAATTTTTCATTAAGGAATAAATCAAAGAAGTTATGGAAATGATTTGAATTGTATTAAGTGTGATATTCTTTATATCACACATGCTGAAATTTTTCAGCATGTGTGAAAATGGTGTGGCCGAATTTCATCTCCTTTTGGTGTCCAAATTCATTCTCAAACTTGTAGCAAGACTTTCCTTAAATATTGGTTGTATTTTTATGGAAGAAATTCAAAGAAAAATGGAAGAAATATTAATTTAATCTCACATGGTAAATGCTGAAAATTTCAGCATTAACATATTGATATGGCCGAATTCTTTGAGATGGAAAGAGAGAGATTTTTGTGTCTCAAACTTTATGACATATTGTGACTATTTTGGCATGATTTGATAATTGATTATTTGGCATATATTTAGTGTTTTTTTTCAGAATATCCATGTCATCAAATGATGACAACAATGAGCCAATCAAAAGGTGCCAAGTAAGCAATGACTAAATGATGGTCCAATGGAGTGATGCCAAGTAAGCAAAATGTTGTCACCATGATGTCTCACACTCTCTCAAGCAATTAAAAGGAAAGTTTCAAGAGGGGAGAAGAGGTATAGTGGACGGCTGGAATGTCATAAAAATGAAGGAGTAGAACAAACAAAAACAAGGCCAAGAATTACATTGAAAAGTGATCAAAGTGCAAAAGCTCTCTTCTCCTTCACTTTCTTTCTTTCTTCTCTTGTAAAAAGCCTATTGTACTTTACTTCTTTCATCCTTGAATAGGCTTCATAGAAACCACCATTCATTCATCATTGTACAAGATTGATCAAGGTGTGATCAATCTTCATTCTAGCGAGGTGGTGGTGTTCGTGCAAATTGTACTCACAATACAAGGTTTGTAAAGGGTTGGAGTTAAGGTGTAACTCTATCAACCCTGCGGTAAGGTGTACTGCGTGTGTGAAATTAGTGTGAACCAAGGAAGGTGTTCCTTGAAGACTGGAGTAGGTTGTTTATAACCGAACCAGTATAAAATTCTTGGTGCAATTTACTTTCTGCATTTACGTTTCAGTTTCTGCGCTGTTTACTCACATTGTTCACGTTCGAAAAAAATAGTAAACGTTTTCTAAAAATTATAAAAATTTCCAGAAACATACATAAACGTTCTAGGGTTAATTTGGCACAAGTTTCAACCCTTTTGGACAAGTATAAGTCATCCAAACATCAAAAGTTCTGAGACTAGTGCAGTCTGATTTTCAGACTTGCAAAGGTTGAGACTTTGGGTGTATTTGACCTACTTCCCAAAAGAATTTTCAAAAACTGTTTCAACCCATTTAAATACAGTGTGTGAAGAGTTATTGGTCAAATTTTCAGATCATTTGGACATTCACACAAATAGGAATTAATTTTTCAAAACCATCTACCGGTTCTGGCAGATTTGCACAATCTGAGTGCCAACGGTTTTTGAAGGGGTTAAAGGTTGAATTTTGATTTGAAATTTTTAGGGGACCCTCACAACATCTGAGGCTAAGTTCTCTCAAAATTTCATAATTTTTGGAGACCTCTAACCTAGTTTTTAAAACGTTTTAAAACTGGTCCTGAAAACAGAATCTGTTTTCAGAACTTGAATTGGTTAGGTTTAAAGAAATTTTAAAAACCATATTTTCCGCACCACCTATTCAACCCCCCCTTCTAGTGGTGCCTTGCAGATCCTACAAGTGGTATCAGAGCGCAGGAACACTCACTTCAAAGAATCCAACGATTCAGTGAGATGGCAACCACAACCGTGCAAGAAGGAATGTCAACCATAAGGCCTCCTCTTTTTGACGGTGAGTCTTTCATTCAATGGAAGGTAAGAATGAAACTCTTCTTTATGGCAATAGATATTGATCTTTGGTCCATTATAGAAGATGGTCCTTTTGTTCCATCTAAGTTGTCCACTGTAGACGGAGTCACATTAGAAGTCATTAAAACTAGACAAGAATATACAAGTGATGATAAAAAGAAACTTAGCATGAATGCTAAAGCCATGCAACTAATATTAAATGGCCTAAGTAAAAGTGAGGCTAGTTACGTGTCAAATTGTCCTAGTGCTCAAGAGATGTGGCATATTCTTGAAATGAAACATGAAGGGACTAGCCAAGTAAAGGAGTCCAAAATTAACATGCTCATGTCCACACTTGAGTCTTTTAAATTATTGCCCAATGAGTCTATTGTAGATATGGATCTTCGTTTGACTAACATCTACAACTCTCTTGAGTCTCTTGGTAAGGCTTTTACTACGCAGGAAAAGGTGCAGAAAGTTCTACGAAGCCTTCCTTCTGAATGGGACCCTAAAGTAACGGCCATAGAAGAAAGCAAAGAGACCAAATCAATTAAAATGGAAGAACTAATCGGATCACTTAAGGTATATGAAAACAAACTTGCTTTAAGACATTCTGAGTCTATTTCTAATAATGATAGGGCCATAGCATTTAAATCAAATGAATACGTCGTAGATGATAGTGATACAGATTCCGATGACGAGGACTTAATCACAATGGCTAAGAGATTAAGAAAAATATTGAGAAAATCGATTAAACATAAGTCCACCTCATCTAAGGATCATAAAAATAAAAATAAAGAAATAAAGTGCTATGAATGCGGCAAACTCGGACATCTATCATATGACTGCCATAATAAAGAAAAACAAACAAACAAATACCCTGACAAGGATTGGAACAAGAATAGACTCGTCTCAGAACCTAAGCAAAGGAGAAGAGCATTCAAAGCCTCCACTTGGAGTGACACATCGGACTCTGAGACTGATGATACGGAAGAACACAAGGCACAAGCATGCTTTACATCTAAAGCATCAAATGAGGTAACTTCCGACTCTGATTCCGATTCTGAATGTTCATATGATGATTTATTTAGTCAGTATTTAGAATTGCATAAATTTTCAAAGACTCTTGCAAAAGAAAAGAAACGATTAATTGAAGACAAGAAATTGTTAGAATCTTCTAACGAAAATCTTGTTGCTCAATTAAACGATTCTAAAGAAGAGTCATCATGTATCATCAATGCATTAAAATCTGAAATTTCATCATTGACATCCGAGAACGTTGAATTGAAATCCGAGATTTCAAAATTAAAATCAAGGAATGCCGATGTAGAGAAAAAGGTGAAACAGTTTGATACAGGATCCAACATGCTGCATCGCATTATATCATCACAAAAGCATGACAGTGACAAAACGGGGTTGGGATACGTTGATAAAAATAAAGTATCAACCAAACCAACAAAGTTTGTTATGTCTAAGAAAGCAGACTCCCCAAAGCCTCAAGTGGCGTCTAAGATGACGCAAAAATTGCATATTCCCTCATCACGCCCCACCTCTTCATCATATCATGCGAAACACAATGTTGTACCATATAGATATGAAAAGAAAAGAGTGATGCATACACGGCATTCAATCCATCCACGCGCTATGCATACAAACACAAGGACATATCCAAAGCGTTCTACATATAATGTGTATAAAGGAGTCCTTGGCCAAAGGCCAGATACAGTCGCACCAAAAGTTTATTATGTTGCGTTTTCATCATCTTTCTCACCTTTTGGAAGACCTAGAAAGGTCACCCAAATTTGGGTACCAAAAGGGACATTTTCAAAGGGTTGAATAAACAACCCTTACAAACGCACAAATATGAACTGCATGATTTTCTTTTCTTCATCTTTACAGGCATTTTTTGATTTGCTTTCCAAAATAAAGGGGGAGAGAAAGCATGATTTAAGGGGGAGATTTAAGGGGGAGAGAGAAATGATTAAAGGGGGAGAGAGATACTGATTGCATAAATCAAGGGGGAGCGGACTCGAAATTTAAATTTCGAATTTTGAATCTATGCATAATTGAAGGGGGAGCGATAGGATTTAAATCATGTGCATAAGTTATTTTGAAAATCATCAAAAGGGGGAGATTGTAGAGAAAAAGGGGTTTGAGTGATTTTCAAATGCATGATTTAAATGTGCACAAAAACGAGCATAAGATATAAACGTGCATAAGTGAACATGTGTGCATGATAACTTGCCATTACTTGCCATATTTAGCTTATATATTATGTTGCCGTACTAACGAGCCATGAAGCATTAAAGCTTACATCATATGGCGAACATTTGTTGAGTTTATACTATTTTCAGGTGCCACAATTAATGAACTAAAGTAGTTCATTAAGTGAAGTACTTAGTTTAATAAACTAAGTAGTTCATTAAAGGAAGATGCATTTGGAAAAGGCACAAAGGTAACATGGCTATGGAAGGAAAGTCTTCTCCTCCTCCCCACATTCAATGTCACACGCCTTTTATACATATATATACTATATTTTCAGATTTTTTATAAAAGGCACATACACATGTATTCCAACGTACTACCGACACGTTATATATCTTACGTACGTACGTTAATGTCACACCACTATACTTAACTCATATTTATGAGTACATTCAGGTCTTATATCATATGATATAAGATATGGTGATGACAAATTAAATACGACACGATAAAAGGTTCTAAACCGAAATTTGTCGTATCGGGCGATACCGAAACTTCGCCAACGTGTCACGTACTTGCCATAAATAAATGGCCAGCCCATATACATCAAAATTTATTAAAAATTTCGTGCCATACACTGTATATTGAGACAAAAATACTTTCCATGTTGGCACACACAAATCATCCCACATTTAGGCCAAAATGTGAAGATTCCAATTTTATTTTTGTCACATGTTTATGGTACCACTTTAAATCAGCCAAGTGCTGGAAATTAAAGTATATATTATATATATTATGTATAACATAATATATATAGCATGTGCAAAAGTTGGAATTTAAATTAGAGAAAAATCGGGTAATCGATAAATATCGAAAATTCGGTTTTCTACGCACTTGACATGGAACGTTTTTTTTTTGAACATGATGTGGCACGTATCTAGACACTTTTTACATATAATATACATCTTAAAGTGTTCTAGAAAATTAAATTAAGGGCTGATTGGAATATTACATGTGTGTATTATTAAATGTGCACTATTTTTCAAAGTTAGCAAAAATAAATTTCAGCACATGTATATACACTTTCTCAACGCCACCTACAGCTTATGTGGAGCACATGTGGAGCCTTGTTGGCATGTTGATTGGTCAAGAATCAATCATACAATGTTGATGAATCAAAGAGAGAAGCTACAAAAGGTAAGTTTTCAACATACACCTCTCTTATGTCACATGCTGAAAATTTCAGCATGTCACACTAGTTGTGGACGTTTTCTTCAATAGTAAGGAAGATATTTTGCTAATTTTTCATTAAGGAATAAATCAAAGAAGTTATGGAAATGATTTGAATTGTATTAAGTGTGATATTCTTTATATCACACATGCTGAAATTTTTCAGCATGTGTGAAAATGGTGTGGCCGAATTTCATCTCCTTTTGGTGTCCAAATTCATTCTCAAACTTGTAGCAAGACTTGCCTTAAATATTGGTTGTATTTTTATGGAAGAAATTCAAAGAAAAATGGAAGAAATATTAATTTAATCTCACATGGTAAATGCTGAAAATTTCAGCATTAACATATTGATATGGCCGAATTCTTTGAGATGGAAAGAGAGAGATTTTTGTGTCTCAAACTTTATGACATATTGTGACTATTTTGGCATGATTTGATAATTGATTATTTGGCATATATTTAGTGTTTTTTTTCAGAATATCCATGTCATCAAATGATGACAACAATGAGCCAATCAAAAGGTGCCAAGTAAGCAATGACTAAATGATGGTCCAATGGAGTGATGCCAAGTAAGCAAAATGTTGTCACCATGATGTCTCACACTCTCTCAAGCAATTAAAAGGAAAGTTTCAAGAGGGGAGAAGAGGTATAGTGGACGGCTGGAATGTCATAAAAATGAAGGAGTAGAACAAACAAAAACAAGGCCAAGAATTACATTGAAAAGTGATCAAAGTGCAAAAGCTCTCTTCTCCTTCACTTTCTTTCTTTCTTCTCTTGTAAAAAGCCTATTGTACTTTACTTCTTTCATCCTTGAATAGGCTTCATAGAAACCACCATTCATTCATCATTGTACAAGATTGATCAAGGTGTGATCAATCTTCATTCTAGCGAGGTGGTGGTGTTCGTGCAAATTGTACTCACAATACAAGGTTTGTAAAGGGTTGGAGTTAAGGTGTAACTCTATCAACCCTGCGGTAAGGTGTACTGCGTGTGTGAAATTAGTGTGAACCAAGGAAGGTGTTCCTTGAAGACTGGAGTAGGTTGTTTATAACCGAACCAGTATAAAATTCTTGGTGCAATTTACTTTCTGCATTTACGTTTCAGTTTCTGCGCTGTTTACTCACATTGTTCACGTTCGAAAAAAATAGTAAACGTTTTCTAAAAATTATAAAAATTTCCAGAAACATACATAAACGTTCTAGGGTTAATTTGGCACAAGTTTCAACCCTTTTGGACAAGTATAAGTCATCCAAACATCAAAAGTTCTGAGACTAGTGCAGTCTGATTTTCAGACTTGCAAAGGTTGAGACTTTGGGTGTATTTGACCTACTTCCCAAAAGAATTTTCAAAAACTGTTTCAACCCATTTAAATACAGTGTGTGAAGAGTTATTGGTCAAATTTTCAGATCATTTGGACATTCACACAAATAGGAATTAATTTTTCAAAACCATCTACCGGTTCTGGCAGATTTGCACAATCTGAGTGCCAACGGTTTTTGAAGGGGTTAAAGGTTGAATTTTGATTTGAAATTTTTAGGGGACCCTCACAACATCTGAGGCTAAGTTCTCTCAAAATTTCATAATTTTTGGAGACCTCTAACCTAGTTTTTAAAACGTTTTAAAACTATCCTGAAAACAGAATCTGTTTTCAGAACTTGAATTGGTTAGGTTTAAAGAAATTTTAAAAACCATATTTTCCGCACCACCTATTCAACCCCCCCCTTCTAGTGGTGCCTTGCAGATCCTACACATCTCTTATTACCAATTGGTTTTGGGAGAGATGGTAGCGCCTGAGGTCCTACAAGATTTGGGCTGATGAAAGACGTAGACCCTTGGAATTTCAACAAGGATAAAAAGTTTTCTTAAATGTCTCTCTCTATCTAAGGGAGTTAAGAGATTTGGCATTAAAGGGAAGTCGAGCCCAAGATTCATTGGACCATATGAAATTCTGGTTGGTGAAGTTGTGTATCGCCTGGCGTTGCCCCCATCACTGTCCCAGTTGCATGATGTGTTCCACGTCTCCCAACTTCGTCAGTATGTTTATGATCCAAGCCACATTCTTGAAGATCAGCAGCTGAAGGTTGAAGAAGATACATCTTATGTAGAGGAGTCCTTAAAGATCATTGATTGGAAAGAGAAAAAGTTAAGGAAGAGATCCATACCTATGGTGAAAGTCTAGTGGAAACACCATTCTGGAGATGAAGCCACTTGGGAGACTGAGGAAAGCATGAGGAATGAATACCCACATCTTTTTGACTAGTTCTCTTCAGTTTCGAGGACGAAACTTATGTTAAGGGGGAGAGGATGTTGTACCCATCGTGAAACTATTATGTACCCCCGATGTATATGAAGTGGCTTAATAAAATCCTATTTCCCAATTACAATTTTCTACATTCCAATTATTTTCTTTCTTTTATAGGTGCCTTAAGAAAAATAATATTCTATAAGCAAATATATAAATTATAGGTATGGATAATGCTTCATGGTGAAATACCAATTATGCCCTCCCAACATTTCGAAAAAATAGAGGGGAAAGAAAATCGGCCATGCTTAAGAGGATCTAGAACCATCCTCTTTTAATAACCTAACTAACCCACTAAAAAGACTTTTTTTAACTAACCCTCAAAAGCTACAACTTCTATTAAATAGCCAACATCCATTTACTTCCCTCTCATGATTGTGTTCCAAGACAAGTGAAGAGTCTCCCCTTTCCCTCCCTTTTTACATTCGGCCGGCCACCCCCTTGAAACTCCGTGGATTTTTCTTCAACCTCATAACAAGCATGCTCCATTCCATCCACATTCCATCCACTTAACTCCTCTCAAGGAAATATCCAAACACTTCAAGTGATTCAAACACTCAAGGAACCTCTTGACCGAAGGTGTTCCTAGTAGTGCTCGAAGACCATCTCATTCAACTCTCAAGCTTCATGCTAGGTAATCAAGTCTCTTAAACATCTCCTTTAATCCTAGATTATCAACTTGTGAAGCTCACTTTGTTCTCTATTTCCCCCAAAAATCTTGACATTGCATGTGCCTCTAGGTGAGGAATCTTCAAGCTCCTTAGCGTAGGTGTCCTTCAAGTGAGCCATGCCAATACAAGTTCCATATTGGTAAGGATTCTAGACCTCTATATGTCCATTCTAACTCACCGTGAAGCTTAAATTTGGATGTTTCCCTAACCCCGTAAACCGTGAGTCTTAGAAAGAAAAAGGAAGGTGATATCTTCAAGCTCTCAAGAAGTGGTGATAGTTTGGCGGCTAGGTTGCAACACTAAGCTATTTGGTAAGAAAGCTATCTTAGATATAGTTCATTTACCTTTAGATTTGTGGCTAACGCTGACCTCCACCTTTGACTTCAAAACCGTGTACACCACGGTGGAGTAGGAGGAGATTTCAAGCTATTCGATCCACTTTAAGCTAAGAAGAATTTCGGACTCAACAAGAGGCAAGTATACTCTAGACTTTCATGATTTATTTAAGGAGTTAATGACTTGAATGTTTAGGCATAGTAAGGTATGATTTTTAGATTACATGGTAAGCATGAAATAGTAAAGTTTATAAACCTCGGTGAATCATTAGTATAAAAGTTTACCCTTTGGCTTGTGTTACTTGATGGATATGTTAAGACCACTCTTTTTAGCATGTAGTATGTTACATAATTCTTATATTTGGTCTGCAATGGTAACATAACAATGAATGGTATGAATCTTGTATGTTACGTGTTCCATGATGCTTGAAATAGCCAAAATGACAAGTCAAGTGGACTGTTTTCGGGTCTTTTGAAAAACAGCCTTAGAAGACATTTGAAGGTATTAATGGGTGTTAAATTAAGGTAATATGGTCCATAAGAATGTTGGTCTAATGACCCTTGATGAACTATGTTGAGAATAGTGTTAAATCATGAGTTGTGGATGAGTATGTTTGTGTGTTCTAGTTCGGCCTTAATAGGGTCTAATAGGAAATGGATGGTGTTTATTTTTCTTTATTTAGGAGCATGTTTAGGACATATTCTCATAATGAATTATGGCTGGAAAATTTGGATATCTTTGCTAAGTGAAGTCTATGTGTTCCAAGTTGTGCTATAGAGGTTAGAAGCGAAATTAGTCATGTTGTTGATATTTGTAGGACCGCTTGGTTTCATCACCGTGAGTATCCCTAATAAAGACCTAATAATCTACGAATAAATGTTTTTGGCAATGTGATATTATGGTTAATAAGTAGGATTAAAGGATGAAGGAGTAAATAATGCGTGTGATAAAGGACAAGGAGTGGTCTAAGAAAAATTCAAGAAACAGAACTGTTTTGAGTGTTATAATCATTGGCCTTGAAATGAACCTTGTGATTGCGCGAATAACCCCAAATTTGGTGTGCTGGTAGGCCATTATGCATATTAAGTGTGTGTGGTGGTAGATCGATAAAAAGACTAGTTCTATAATCTTAAAGGAACCTTAAGATGAACCTGTGCAAAACAGATTTCTGGGCGCATATGTTCTGGAAAAATAATTGTTTAACCACTTTAAAGGTCTTGGATTGCCTTGCAATTTTTATGGGAGTCACTTAAATAATTGGGTAAGATGTCTATGTAAAGAAATTGGCTAAAAGAATTCATTTGAGGGGTTAACAGCTGAAGAGAAGTCGGGTCATAATGTTTTGACATGTCCTTAATTGTTTAGGTGCGAAGATGGTGTTTGGGCTTAAGAAAATTATTCCCCAGTATGTTAACTTTGTTTTCCAGGTGGTATATATGAATAATTGATGATTTAAGGGCCATGAAAACGGAATGGAACAGGTACTACACAGCAGAAAGTTTGGCAGTGCCATGTCTGGTTGGAACCCGGATTTGAACCCCTTATGTTTATTGGATTGTTACGAAATTTTTATGTTTGATAGTTAGGACCTAATGTGCATGCCGTGTAAAAAGGTTCAGGGAATGAGTTGTCTTGATTGCATTTTGAGTCAAGGAAAATGAGTGCGATCTGCTGGAAAGTTATTTTCAGCCTATGGGGTTGTACCTATGTCATGTCCTAAGGGATTTTTAAGATGATTCATGTCATGACTCTCATTGCATTTTATTCCATGTATCATGCATGACCATGTGCATTACGAATCTGACTTTTCTCTAAGTTTTCCTTATGAAAGCAAGTTCTTTTCAAGTAAGCAAGTTTCCTTTATGCAAGTAGTTATTTATGGTTCCATGATTTTCAAAGAAATGCTCTATGATTTCCTTGCCGGCTAAGCATGCTCATAACCCGAGCCAGACCTGGGGTTAATAGGTCTGATGACATGATATGTTCTGGACACGTCCCAGACCCGGGGTTAATTGGCCTGATAATATGTTCTGGACCCGACCCAGGCTAGGGGTTAATCGGCCTGATGACACGTTCTGGACCTATCCAAAACTCGGGGTTAATTGGTCTGACGACATGTTCTGGACCCGCTCAGGTCTGGTGCTAATTGATCTGACACTCTGTTTTATTTTATGCCTTCTTTATGGGACCAAATGATGATTTTGCCACGACATGACATCATGCGTCGTATCTTGCATATTTCATGTACACTTTGCATGTTAGGACGGTTAAGTTAGGAAGTGATATGATAATGTCAGAATGGTATTACTTAAGTATGATTAGGTTATATTTTCAATGGTTCAAGGATTAAAAGCCAGGTATGAATTAATGGTTGAGGCTCTTAGAGTTTTTCAATCATGTTATGATTCTTCATTTATTTCATGATAGTTTATTGTATGCTTGCTGGGTGATTTTATCACTCATACCTTTATTTTTCCCCCAGAGCCCGAGAATGCCAATGTTGAGTGGATCGATGATGAACCAAGAGTTCCATACCCGTAGTCAAGAAGCCGCGAGAAGACGATGCTTAAGGACTTTCGTGCCGACATGATATTTGTATTATGGACTATGTTTGAAACTTTTGGGATTTAGGTTTTACTTCGTTTTGCTAGACCGATGTTTTGGGACTTAACATTTTTGGCAAGCATGTTTATTTTGAAGTTTTTAATTCTGCCTAAATTTTGCTACTCTGTTAAATGTTGACATGGCAGTCCATGACTTAGTCATAGATTTTTACATGTTATGCATGACGCTTTGTACTCTTCATAGTGAAGTATGGCGGGTGCACCGCATTCAGACGAGGTCCGGTGCGGGGCACTACATAATACTAATATGGCAATAATTTGAACATGTTGAGAATATTGCATATGCTAAAAATTTCAGCATGTGAATCAATGTTATGGCCGAAGCCTTGGCTTAATTGAGACCAATTTTGTTTGCAAATTATGTGGGATTAATCATGTGATATTTGGCAAGGTTTTTATTAATAATTTGACACATATTTTAAGTGTAATTCTCAGATTTGTACATTCATCATGTGATGACAAATCTCATCCGATCAAGGAGTGTCAAGTAAGCAAGGCCAAGACATCATCTAATCAAGTGTTGCCAAGTAAGCAAGTTGATGTCACATCTATACAAGGAATTATTCCAAGGACTTAAAAGAGAATTTACAAGATGAAGAAAAGCCCTAAAGTGGGCGGCCAACCTACAATAAAAAGAAGAGAATAGCAAACCAAAAAAATGCAAGACAATTCTCATATTCTCGTAAGTGCAAAAAGTGTCTTCTACTTTCTTCTTCTACCTTTCTTTCTTCTTCTTCTCTCTCAAGCCTATTGTTCTTATATTAAAATATATTGAATAGGCTTTGTGTAGACCACCATACATGCTCATTGTTGTAAAAGGTTGATCAAGGTGTGATCAATCCTTCATTCGTTCGGTGGTGGTGTTCGTGAAAGGTGTGATTGCTTGTAATGTTTGTGTAAAGGGATGGAGTTGGTGTGTAACTCCAGAAACACTTGTGGTAAGGTGTTATTTTGTTTAGTGATAACCGAGGAAAGTGTCCTCGAAGATTGGAGTAGGTTGATTTAACCGAACTAGTATAAAATTCCTTGTGTTCTTTACTTTACTGCACAAAATTTTCAATTTCCAGCACTTTGCATCCAGTTTGTCGCAAACTTAAAAATAGTAAAAAAAATTTCAAAAATTGTAAAATTTTACAGAAACATAGCCACACCTCTTAAGTTTCATTTGGCGCAAGTTTCAACCCTTTTGGACAAGTATAAGTCATTCAAACGTTAATAGATCTGATACTAATGCAATCTGATTTTCAGACTTGCAAAGGTTGAGAACTTGAAGGTATTTGACATACTTCAAAAAGAAATTTTTCAAAACTGTTTCAACTTAATCAAATACATATAGTAAGGGGTTTGTCATTAAATTTTCAGACCATTTGGAGCCACGTTTTAATCGGAATAAAATTTGCAAATCAGACTACCGTTTCTGGCAGATTTGTGCAATCTGACCACAAACGATTTTTCAAAGGGTTAAAGGTTGAATTTTGATCTGATATTTTTAGAAGATAATCAAAACATCTAAGACTACAATCTCTCCAAATTTCAGAATTTTGGAAGGCCTGTAACCTTGTTTTTCAAACTTTGTAAAACAGGTCCTGAAAACATAAATTGTTTTCAGAAGTTGGGTTTTTGGATCAAAATATTTTAAAAACCAAATTTTCCACACTCACTATTCAACCCCCCCTATAGTGGTGCCTTACAGGTCCTACACTCCAAATATTTCTCCATTTAATGAACTACTTAGTTCAATTAACTAAGTACTTCACTTAACGAACTAGTTTAATTCATTAATAGTGGCACCTGAAAATAGTTCAAACACAACAAATGTTTGCCATTTGATGTAAGCTTGAAAGCTTCAGGGCTTGTTAGTACGGCAACATTATATATAAAGTATATAAGGCAAGTTTGTCACAAAAACGTGTCAAGTCATAAATTGTGTCATGCATTTCTTAAACACACGTTATTTAAATCATGCATTTTGTGAATCACTCAAACTCTTTTTCTCAATAACGCTAAACACTCCAAAAACTGTTTTGCGTGTTATCACTAATGTAATGAAATCTTTTTTGTTTTTGTGTTAGTTTTCCTTTTCTTATTCTTCTTTATTTGATCTCAGGTGAAAATATGTCGTCAGCTAACGCCATAGCTAAGGAGACAAGGGCTGAAGTGTCCCTCGAGAAAGTGTTGGAGAAATTAGAAATCTCCAACAAGGTGGAGGATTTGGATAGGAGAACATCCAACCAAAAGTCAGTCCAAGCACACCCACAAAGCCACGGACAGACCTCCCATGGAGGTGAAGAAAAGGGTTCCGTAGCAACGGGAAGTAGAGGAAGAGTGGACAAAAGCAAAGCACCATGAGACATCGTGAGCCTAGGAAGAGTATCCACCGTAGGAATTCAATGAGGAAGAGATGGATGAGGCACAAGTCTGGCCCAAGGCCCTGTGCAGGCAAGAAGAGCGCCACCCCACGAAGATGAGTTCATTAAGACCAAGATAAACATCCCTTTATTTAATGGTAAGAGTGACCCCAAAGCATACCTTGAGTGGAAGAAGAACGTTGACCTTATCTATTCATGCACAAACTACTCTGAATGGCAAAATACAAGGTATTCTAGAATTGAGTTTATGGAATACGCATTGATTTGGTGGGATCAAATTCAAAATATAAGAAGAAGAACCATGAGAGACCCTATCTCCACTTGGGATGAGATGGAATTTGAAATGAGAAAAAAAAATTTATCCCTGAATCATACGAGTGAACCCTACATCAAAAATTGCAAGGACTCTCCGAAGCAGCTAAGAGTGTTGATGAATATTTTAAAGAGCTTAAAATTTTGATGATAAGGTTCAACACCATAGAACCCGAGGAGGCTACTATGGCACAATTTTTAAGAGGGTTGAATAGGGAGATTGGCTTCCAACTTGAGCTTACAGACTACGTGGATCTGAACTCTATGGCGCATAAAGCTCAAAGGAATGAAAGACAATTAAAGGTACGTTCCTCTTTTAATGGTTTTGGTTTCAGAACTTCCTCCTTCTTCTAAGTTGCAACGTAGGTCTAACCCTAGTGGAGGGAGCATATGGCCAAATCCAACAACGCCAAAACGAGGTCCAAGCCAAGCACTAAGAAAGACAAACCCTTCTCAAGAATGTGGTGAGAAAGGAAAGGTTAGGGTAGGAGAGGACAAAACAGGAAACCCTACCCCTAGATTTAGGGATATTCAGTGCTTTAAATGTAATGGAAGAGGTTATTCTGCTAGAAAATGCCCTAACCCAAAAAACATCATGTACTTAGAAGAGAGCAAGAGTACTATACCGATGAGAGTGAGGAGGAAAAACCTCAGCTTGAGGAGGAAGAAGAAGAAGTAAGTGAAGAAGAGATAAGAGAGGAAGAGGGAGCCTACAAAGACTTTCTAGTGGTTAGAAAGATCTTTAGTGCTCACGTGAAGGAAGAAGAGGAAGCCCTACAAAGAGACAACGTCTTCCATGTATACTGCACGGTGAAAGGTAAGTGTTGCACTTTAATTATTGATAGTGGATCTTGTGCTAATTTTTCTAGTGTAGAACTTGTTAGAAAACTTGAATTGCCTTTGATTGATCACCCCCACCCCTATAGACTGTCTTGGTTAAATGATTGTGGTGAGCTAAGCATTTCTAAACAAGTTTTGCTATCTTTTTCTATTGGTGGTTACAAAGATGAGATCTTGTGTGATGTTGGACCTATGCATGCTAGTCACATCATTCTAGGTAGACCTTGGCAATTTGACAAGCATGTTATATATGATGGTCGTCTTAATATTTATTCATTCAAGTTTAATAACAAGGTGTTTAAACTTCATGCACTACCATCTCACAAAGTCTTTGAAGATCATCAAAGGAGAAAGAAATCTCAAAGTGACCCAAAGGAAAGAGGGGGGCCGACAAGAGGTTCTTATAGGACCTCAAAAAGGAAAGAAAAAGCCAAAGAGAGGGCTTCAAGGCCTCGGCCAAGGGCACCAAGGCCTCGGCTATGAACCCAACACCACTATCCCCTTCACTTGTTTCACATCCACCAACAAAGCACGCCTTCTTTGCAAAACCTAGTGAAGTTGCTCATGCATTGCATTCCCATAAGGTTATTTATGTGCTATTGTTTAAGGAGAGCGTTGACTGCTTGTTTTCTAGGGATGACTTGCCATCGTCTTTGCCTAGTGGTGTTGTGACCGTATTAGAGGAGTATTTTGACTTGTTTCCTGGAGAAGAACCCTCAGGTCTACCCTCTTTGAGAGGCACTGAACACTAAATAGACTTCATTCCATGAGCTACACTTCCTAATAGGCCGGCTTATATGGCCAACCCTGAGGAAACGAAAGAGATTCAGAGGCAAGTAGAGGAACTTTTGAGAAACGGCAAGGTGAGATAGAGTATGAGTGTTTGTGCTGTACCGGTGATTGTAGTCCCTAAGAAAGATGGAAGTTGGAGGATGTGTGTGGATTTTAGAGCCATTAGCAAAATCATAGTGAGGTATAAGTACCCCATCCCTAGACTTGATGATATGCTTGACATGTTGCATGGTGCTAAGTACTTTACTAAGATTGATCTTAAAAGTGGCTACTTTCAAGTGATAATAAAGGAAGGAGATGAGTGGAAGACTTCTTTCAAAATAAAATTTGGGTTGTACACGTGGTTAGTGATGCATTTTAGGTTAACTAATGCACCTAATACATTCATGAGGTTGATGAACGAAGTTTTAAGAGCTTTCATTCGCAAGTTTGTAGTGGTGTACTTTGATGACATTTTGATCTATTCTAAGAACTAGCTTGACCATCTAGACCATTTAAAAGCTGTTTTTGACACGTTAAGGAAACAACAACTATATGCCAACTTTAAAAAGTGTTCCTTCTGCATGGAAAAGGTTGTGTTCCTTAGATTTGTTGTGAGTGCTTCAAGGATAGAAATAGACCAAGAGAAGGTGAAGTCCATCATAGAATGGCCCATGCCCAAAACTGTGGGTGAGGTTAGGAGCTTCCATGGTTTGGCAAGCTTCTTTAGGCGTTTTGTGAAGGATTGTTCGACAATAGCTGCCCCATTAAAGGAAATTGTTAAGAAGGATGTTGGGTTTCATTGGGGAGAAGCTCAAAAAAAGGCCTTTGATGAACTGAAAGTAAGACTCACATCAGCCCCTATCTTAAGATTGCTTAACTTTGATGAGACTTTTGAGATTGGGTGTGATGCTAGTAGGGTTGGGATAAGTTTCGTTCTTACATAAGGGAAAAGGCCTATTACATACTTTAATGAGAAGTTGAAAGGTGCGTCATTGATTATTCTACATATGACAAAGAATTGTATGCATTAGTGAGGTCTTTGCAAACTTGGCAGCATTATTTGCAACCTAAGGAATTTGTGATCCACGCTGACCATGAAAGCCTTAAGTATCTTAAAGGCTAAGGCAAATTAAATAAAAGACATGCGAAATGGGTAGAGTTTATTGAGCAATTTCCTTATGTGATTAAATGCAAGCAAGGTAAGGATAACATTGTAGCTGATGTATTGTCTAGGAAGTATGCTTTGATCACTAAGTTGTCTTGACATTTGCTTGGTTTTGATCACGTTAAGGAGTTGTATAAGGAAGATACTGATTTTGGATCCATTTATAATGCATGACTTGAGTCACCCTTTGGTAAGTTCTATTTGCATGATGGATACTTGTTTAGGGCACAACGGTTGTGCATACCAAAAGGGTCTATGCGAGAATTGCTTGTGAGAGAGGCTTGTGGTGGTGGCATAATGAGACACTTTGGGCTTTTTAAGACTTTGGAACCCTTAAAGGAACACTTCTTTTGGCCTCACAGGAGAGTAGACGTTGAGCGAGTTTGTGGGAGTTGCATTATGCATAAGCAAGCAAAGTCAACCACACATCCACATGGACTTTATACTCCCTTAGTAATACCTTCTTCCCCATGGGTAGACTTGTCTATGGACTTTGTCTTAGGCTTGCCTAGGTCACAAAGTGTGAAAGATAGTGTGTTTGTTGTTGTTGATAGATTCTCTAAGATGGCACATTTCATTGTATGCAAGAAAGCCGATGATGCTTCCCATGTTGCACACTTGTTTTTCAAAGAGATTGTATGTTTCCATGGCATGCCAAAGATGATTTTGAGTGATGGGGGATACAAAGTTTTTGAGTCATTTTTGGGGAGTCCTTTCGGGAAAGCTTGGTACTAAACTTTTGTTTTCTACCACGGCCCATCCTCAAACTGATAGTCAAACTGAGGTTGTTAATAGAACTTCATCACAATTGTTGTGTGCATTGATTAAAAAGAATCTTAAAAATTGACTAAAATGATTAGCTCATATTGAGTTTTCATATAATATGGTTGTGCGTTATGGTTCATTGTATTCACATTTTGAGGTTTTCGATGCTTGTAATCCCCATTCCCCGCTTGATTTGCTCCCTATTCCTGTAAATGAACATGCTAGTCTTGAAGATAAGAACAAAGCTTAATTGATTAAGAAATTGCATGCTAAAGTCAAGTTGCAACTTGAATGCAAAAATGAACAGTATGCTAGGAAGGCTAATAAAAATTGAAAACATGTTTCTTTTGTTCATGGTGATGTTATTCGGTTGCATTTGAGAAAAGCTAGGTTTCCTACCGAGAGGAAGTCCAATCTTATGCCTAGGGGAGATAGACCTTCAAGGTTATGTGATTGACCTTCTACAATACATGTATGGTTCTATCTCTCATGCTTTTAATGTTAGTGATCTTACCCTTTTTGAGCATTTTGATGATTATGATTCAAAGTCGAACCCGTTTGAGGAAGGGGAGATTGATGAGGCTCAAGGGCATCCTCATGATGACCTTGGACAAGCACCCTCCAAGAAGACACATACGGGTCCCTTAACAAGAAGCCAAGCGAGACAACTAGAGTTTGATGTTGGGGCTTTCTTGAGAAACCATGTACAAGAGGTGTAAACACATAGTGGGCAGCGTTGGGTGGCCTATGATTTGATTATCCTTGATTTTAATGCATATTATAAGATGTAAGGGTTGGTGGGAGGACATGTCCAAACAGGTTCGAATCACTTGGAGATGTTAGAAGACTCAATTTGGGATGACCTTCCTGTTTTGTACTTTTCCTACTTCAGGCTACAAGATAGTCCAAAGTCAGTTGGAAGGTTAAGTTGAAATTTTAGGAAGTACTGAAGCCCACTGGATTGGTAGCCGACTTTTAGAAAATAATATCTCCTCGAAGCAGTGTTCAAATGAGGTAATTCAAGAGCCCAAATGCAATGAAATCTCATCATCTACAACTTTTGTGAAGAGTACAATAGCTAATTCGGATTGTACAAGCGGGTAGAAGTCAGAAACCGATAGGGTGTCATTCAGTCCGAAAATTTAGGGATTTGATTTCAAACTATTGTCTTGATTTGTTTTTGATTTACTTTCCTAGATAGACTTAATGTAGATTGATAGGGATATCTTGATTATCTTGATTGATTTAATTATCTTTTAGAATTAGCAAATAATGGCTATAAAAGGCAGACAATCGGCCAGCATTTAAAGATTGTTTTCAGTTTTCAGAATTACAGAATATTTTCGGCAACCTTGTGTGCTTGCTTCTTTGTGTGTTTTCTTTGGTTTTACATCACAAATCAAAGCTAGATCCAATTCAAGGTTTGAGAAACCCTTGTTGGTGGCCACAATCTATAAAAAAGGAACGACTTGGTGGATTGGACGGCTGAATTTCTCAGCACCTGACGTTTTCAGTGCCATTAAGAAGAAAGGTGGTGCCTTGCACCATTGTTCAACCTTAACCGACGATTGAAGGCTTAGGAGAGTTGAAGGAAGGGTCTTATACAAGTACATATGTGCCTCAAACACATATCAAAGACAGGTTGATCATGAGTCTGAAAACAACCTGTGGAGTATTGTTGAATTGCCAAGAGCTGTTCCCACCAGAGAAGTTGGCAATCCTATTGAGGGGGAGAATATTGTCCCTTCTCAAGAGGACTCACCTGAGTCTAATCCACTCTCTAGTTCTTCAAGTGTTTTAGGAACCAATAAGGTAACATCCTCATACAGAGAGGTATCTCCTATAGACAGTAAGCCTATTGCCATAAGAAAAGGGATCAGGGTCTATGTAAAGAAACTTTGCCCAATCAACAACTACATTTCTTATGACTGTCTTAATACTACAAAATGTTTATTACTTCACTTGATGTCGTAAAAATTTCAAAAAGCTATCCATAAGGCCTTGACACAACCTCATTGGAGACAGGCTGTCCAAGATGAAATGTCTGCCATACTTAAAGATGAAATGAGGGAGTAAAACTAGTAGGGTGTAAATGGATCTTTTCTGAAATATAACTCTGATGGCTAAGTCAATAGATTCAAAGCAAGGTTAATGGCTAAGGGGTTTATCCAGACCCTTGGCATTGACTATGATGAGACCTTTGCACCTGTTGCAAAGCTAAACACTGTAAGGATTTTATTTGCTCTTGCTGTGAATCTTGACTGGCCTTTATTCCAACTAGACATTAAGAATGCATTTCTTAATGAGACTTAGAAGAAGAGGTATATATGCATATTCCACCTGTATTCATAACTGAAACAAACAGAAACATGGTGTGTAAACTGAAAAAATCTCTTTATGGCATAAAACATTCCCCTAGGGCTTGGTTTAGAAGGTTTAATTCTGCAGTTAGTTCTCTTGGATTTGTTCAGAGTCATAGTGATCACACTTTATTTACTAGACATATTGACCCTGGTAACATAATTCTAACTGGTAATCACTATACTAGAATCATTGACACAAAGAAACAATTAGCCAAGTCATTTGAAGTAAAACATTTGGGCCAACTGAGTTACTTATTGGGAATGGAAGTATCAAGATCACCTCAGGGCATATGCTTATCACAGAGGAAGTACATTCTTGACCTCTTATAAGACACCAACACGATCAACTGCAAACCTGCTAACTCTCTAGTGAAACCAGGACATAAATCAAGAGAGGTATGAAACCCTCAGAAAACTGATAAACAAAGGTATCAAAGGCTGACAAGTAAGTTGATTTATTTATCTCAAACCAGACCTGACATATGTTATGGAGTTAGTTTCATTAGTCAATACATGCATGATCCCTTAGTTGAGCATTATAATTATGCACTAAGAATCCTTAGGTATCAAAAAGCTGCTCCTAGACAGGGACACTTCTTCAAGAAGTCTCAGAACATGAATATCAAGATTTACACTAATGTTGACTAGGCTGGCTCCAAGTCAGATATGAGATCAATTTCAGGCTATGCTTCTTATCTATGGGGGAACCTGGTTACAAAGAAAATCAAGAAGCAACATGTTGTCTCAAGGAGCAGTGTGGAAGCTGAGTTGTGTGCATTATCACTGGGTATGTGAAGGACTGTGGATCAATAGGATAATGAAGGACTTGAAACTGAGTATTCAGCTACCTGTTCAAGTGTATTGTGGCAACATATCAGCCATAAATATGGCTGAGAATCCAGTGCAGCATGACAAATCAAAGAACAGTGAGATAGATAGGCATTTCTTGCGAAAGAAAATTGAAGATAAAGTGCTGAAGCTTTATTATATTAGATCCCGAGACCAAGTAGCTGACATATTAATAAAACCTATGTGTGTGAATGTTTTCAAGATATTACTGGGCAAGTTAGGTTGTATTAAAATTTACAACTCTAGCTTAAGGGAGAGTGTTAGAATACATGCTGATAATAGTGAAGATACAACACAGGAATAAACAGTGATTAAGAGAGCATTGATGACAAAGTGTAGTTACTTTTTCAGACATCTCATCGAGCAGATTCATAATTATGTCGAACACCTTTACTCTCACTTATTTCTTGCTGACACTTGTATGTAATCACGTTGTAATTATGCAGCTACATTGTTCAATCATTGGGCTAGAGATTAATCATCAGTTTAGTAGCAGTTTAGACATTTATATGATGTTCCTTGTCCAGCAAAAGAGCCGTTGAAGATGTCCAGGGTAAACTACCAACTAGCCGTTGGCTCTTTATGTATATGTTGATCCTCTTCCCACCATTTGAATATACAAGTGAATTCTCACAAATTGTGAGCTTCTCCTGCATGAATTGTGCTATATTTCTCTATACCAACATAGCCTTGTATCTCTCCACTGAACCATCAACCTTTCTTTTAATCTTGTAAACCCATTTACAACTAATGGGTTGTTTTTCAGGTGC
This sequence comes from Eustoma russellianum, assembly GCA_036186865.1. Taxonomy (NCBI): domain Eukaryota; kingdom Viridiplantae; phylum Streptophyta; class Magnoliopsida; order Gentianales; family Gentianaceae; genus Eustoma; species Eustoma russellianum. The sequence goes on from AP025071.1 coordinate 12,416,335, forward strand.
CAAGGGAACAATAGTCCAAGTATTGGTGGCCTCCAACGCAGCTAACTCTATTTGCATGGCATGTTGTCAGACTGTTGAAGTAGCTGCCTGTTGATATGTCATAGGTTCCTGTGTAATGCACATGTTAAGAATGTAAGACCTGTATTTAAGGGTCATGGTGTCAAAAGAAACATAGGATTGGATGGGGTAAGGCAAAGAAAATGAAGGAGACAACTGACAGAAAGAAGGAAGTTAGTGAGCAAGATTATAATAGTAGTCTTGTAAGTAAGAAAGAGTATGTCTTGGTCCAGTAGATCTGAGATCAACATGTGCACGTAATGGCATATTAGAAGGTGACGAAGGGGGTAAATTAACATGCAGTAGAGTGATAGAGATCTTACTAGGAGAAGAAGAAAATGATTCATCAGATGATGAGAGAATTGAAGAAGCAGAAGCTGGAGATGAAGAAGAATAGTTATGTCAGAATGTATAAGGCCAGGAGTGGAAGGAAGAATGTGTAGAGGATGTAATTGTGTAGGAGTTTCAGAAGAAGAAGATGGACCATCTGTGATGCTAGGAGCTACTGGCATAGATGTTGCTGGCAAAAGAGTTGCATCAGAAAAAGGAAAAGAATGTTCATGAAATTGCACATCTCTAGATATGATGATAGACTGATGATCTAGTCATTGAAGAATGTATCCCTTCATGTTCATAGGAATTCCAAAAAAACACAGGGTATAGACCTAGAAGCAAATTTTGCTTTATGTGGAGTATTGTCACAAGCAAATGCCAACCAGCCAAACACTTTAAGATGACTATAGATAGGTTGTGTCTGGTGCAATACTTCATAAAGAGTCTTGTGCTGAAGAACAGGTGAAGGAATCAAGTTTATCAGAATAAACTCCCAATACGTAATAGGTAAAGAAGCATGAAATATGAGGGCTCTACCCACAATAAGAATGTGTTGATGCTTTCTTTCTTCTACCTCATTCTGTTGAGGAGTATAATTGCAAGTAGTTTGGTGAACAACACCATGTTGCATATAAAATTCTGACATCTTAAACTCAGGTCCATTATCACTACTGATGACTTTGATATGGACCTTAAATTAAGTAGAAACATAATGGAAGAAACTTTGTAGAAATTGGCTAGCTTCAGATTTATTCTTAAGAAAGTATATCCATGTGTATCTAGAACAATTATCCACTATTGTCAGAAAGTATCTTTGGCTGTATATAGTGGGATGTCTATAAAGACCCCATATGTCTACATGTATAACATCAAAAGGATGTTTAGAAGTGGTAACAGATACTGGGAAAGGGTTTCTTTTCAATTTTGCTAAGGGACACACTATACAACTATTGTTTGGTTTGTAAGATGGTACACTTGGAGCCAGCTTATGTATCTCTTGAATTTTGGCTGATGAAACATGTCCAAGATGGCATGCCATAGGCATGAATTGGAATCTAAACTTACTGAAGAAAGAACAGAAGGCATTGCAGAGGAAGTTGAGGCTTCAGATTGTGTTGATGGACTAGAATCGTATAGGTAGTAGAGACTATGATGTTTCTTAGATGAACCAATCATCCTCCTGGATAACTGATCCTAAATAAAGCAGCATGAATCATGTAATGAGATAAGCAAATGAGGAGAATCAGTAAGCTTGGCAAGAGAGACAATGTTAAAGGAAAAGGAGGGCACATATAATACATTCTCCAAGATAAGCCCATTGTGAAGCTTAACAATCCCTTTATGAGTAGCATTAACTGTGCTGCTATTTGGAAGCTTAATTATGACATGTCTAATAGGGCAGTAAGAGTGAAACAGGGTTAAAGAATAAGCAATATGATCAGTGGCACCTGAATCCAGGATCTAAACACAATTAACAGTTGTAAAGCATTTACCTGATGCTATATCAACTTGTGCAGTCATCACAACACCCTGAGAAGCCTTGTCTATACTTGTACCTGAACTAACATCATTAACATTCAACAATTTCAAGAGCTTAGTATATTGTTTTAGTAGGTGCGGAAAATGTGGTTTTTAAAATTGTTTTAAACCAAAAACTCAACTTCTGAAAACAGTTTCTGTTTTCAGAACCTGTTTTGAAACGTTTTGAAAACTAGGTTGTAGGTCTTCAAAAATTCTGAAATTTGGAGAGATTTTAGTCTCAGATTTTTTGAGTATCTCATAAAAATTTCAGATTAAAATTCAACCTCTGACCACTTTAAAAATTGTTGATGGTCAGATTGCACAAATCTGCCAGAAATGGTAGTCTGATTTGAAAACTTAATTCCTATTTAACCGTGACTCCAATTGCTATGAAAATTTAATGACTAACCCCTTATTAGTTTTATTTATTTTTGTTGAAATAGTTTTGAAAAATTCTTTTAGGAAGATAATCAAATACGTTCAAAGTCTCAACCTTTGCAAGCCTGAAAATCAGACTACACTAGTCTCAGAACTTTTGTGTTTTGAATGACTTATACTTGTCCAAAAGGGTTGAAACTTGTTCCAAACAAACCTTAAGACGTGTGGCTATGTTTCCGAAAACTTTCATGATTTTTGAAATTCGTTTACTATTTTTACAAACGTGATAAAAATGATGCATTGTGCTGGAAACTGAAAGTAAGTGCTGAAAGTAGAGAACACAGGGAATTTTATACTGGTTCGGTTAAAACAACCTACTTCAGTCTTCGAGGACACCTTACTGGGTTAGCACTAATCATAAAACACAAATAACACCTTACCCCACAGGGTTGATGGAGTTACACACCAACTCCAACCCTTAATAAACCTTGTAAATGAATACAATAATCACGAACACCACCACCTTGCAAGTGCAAGATTGATCACACGTTGATCAATCTTTTACAAAAATAAAGAGTATATGGTGGTATGTAAGAAGCCTATTCAAGATGTATGAATATGAATACAATAGGCTTTTTGAGAGAAGAAAGAAAGAAGTGTAGAAGGAGAGACTAGATGAAAACGTTTTGATCTTGTAAGCTTGTAAGACTTGTCTTGTATTTTGTTTGCTCTCCTCTTTCCTTTTATCACTAGTGGCCGCCCCCTTGATGCCTTCTCCTCCTCTTGAAAATTATCTTGTAAGTCCTTGGAAGATTTTATTGCATCATTGTGACATTTCCTTGGCAACTCCTCATTGGATGATCATTAAGCTCTTGCTTACTTGGCACTCATTGATTGGATGGAAGTTGTTATCATTTGATGACTGGATAAATCTGAGAATAAACCTTAAGAACATGTGCCAATTAGCCATAAAAGTGTTGTCATAAGTCACATAATCATGCCACATAATTATCAAGACAAATAACTTCATTTTCCTTATGAAAATCGGCCACATGCATCTCTCTACATGCTGAAATTTCAGCATGTGTAACATTCACACTTTATTCAAATTATAGCCAAGTTTGCCTTTGATTTATTCCTTGAAAATAAAGAAAAAATCAATCATCATTTAATACATAACATTTCTACTAAATTTGGAATAAAGATTAGTCACCAAGAGGGCCAAGAATTCGGCCACATCCATTACACACATGCTAAAATTTTCAGCATGTGTGATATTTGAAAATATGACTTTATTAATTCCATAATATATTCAAAACATTTCCATACTATCTCTCAATTAATCTACATAATTGAAATCGGTAAATATGGCATAATTTAGTAGCAAAATCGGCCAGCCTATGCACACATGCTGAGATTTTCAGCATGTGTTACAAATGTGACATAGTTTGAAATGTTACCTTGTGTACCTCCTTCCTTTATGTCACCAACATTGTATGCTTCATTCTTGGCCAATCAAGATTCCAACAAAGCTCCACATATGCTCCAACATGGCTGAGCTAGGCGTGTATGATGAATATACATGTACTGAATTTTATTTTTGCAAACTTTGTAAAATAGTGCACATATAATTATACACATATGGTATATTCCAATCAGCCCTTAATTGATTTTTCTAGAACACTTTAAAATGTATAGAATATGTAAAAAGTGTCTAGATACATGTTATATGTCATGCCAAAAACGTTCCATGTGTCGTGTTCGTAGAAAACCGAATTTTCGACGTTTGTCGATTACCTGATTTTTCTCCGATTAAATTCCAACATTTTGCACATGTTATATATATTATGTTACACATAATATACACAAATTAAAATTTAATATTCAGCACTTAGGGCTGATTAAAGTGGCGCCTAATCATGTGACAAAATTGAATTTGGAATCTCCACAATTTGGCCTTAATTTGGGATGATTTGTGTGTGCGAACATGGAATGATTTTATGGCTGTATATACTATGTAAGCCACGTAATTTGTGGCCATTTTTGAAGTGTAGGAGCTGTCCATCTATATATGGCAAGTATGTGACACGTTGGCGAAGTTACTGTATTCACCCGATACGATAATTTTTGGTTTAGAACCTTTTAACGTGTCGTAATAATTTTGTCATCACCATGACTTATATCATATGATATAAGACCTGAATATACTCATAAATATGAGTTAAATATAGTGGTGTGACGTAAGTACGTAAAATATATAATGTGTCGGTAGTACGTTGGAATATATGTGTATGTGCCTTTTCGTATTTCATTTTGATGTACTATGGTATTCCTCCGCCATAAGTGAGGGCTTTTCCTAATAATATATTTTTTTTTAAAAGAAAATTTTATTTATTCATGAAAAAACCTCACATATGGCGGAGGAAAACCATATTACAATAGTCAGAGTAGTCGAAATAATAAAATAATGAAACAAGAATGTCATATCTCCAGTCATATATGATATGCCGCATTAAAACCTTGCCAAGTAAAACCACCCTTGTGGATAAAACCTTGGCGAAGGGAAAAGCGTACATATTTATATAGATGGGATGTTGATATGCGCTATTGTACAATGAGTTACAAAATGCAATCCGAATACGTCTGTAGTGGAAAAGTATATGATGCCATATAAGCAGCCGCCCATGTATGTCAAAACAATGTAGCGTGGTGCTGATTTCCGTCCTTGCATTCCCTAATACCTCAGTGCAGCTACGGGAAAGAACTTGAATGAGAGCATCCCGCCGTTGAAAGCCTAACAAGATCCAGATGATGTTGGCATAGCATACGTGTAGAAGTAGGACGATCCAGGCTCGCATCCACTCACAAGAAACATGTATGTCTAAGTAAGTTATCAGTCCAGGATATAGTAAACCATACAAGATAATCTGAAGACAGATCAAACCTGATCTGCCGGCACGATTCAATGTGCCGGCAGCGATATTTGATACACGCCAATCCTTATGGAAGAGTTGCCTGCAGAAAGAACAGCGCGTACAACCCAAAGACATCGGATGGTGAGCAGGACGAGGGTATTTGTTCACGTTATGAAGGAGTCTCACAACCATAAACCCCCATGGCATGTAGTCCGGGCAAACACATATCACGAAACCAAACGGCAGCGTCAGCATGTGAGAGATAATATGCTTGTAGCATAAAGAGAGAAAAGGAAACGTACCAAGGCTGCCTGTACTGCATATAGTACAGGCAGGTAAAAAGATTCGTTGCCAATCCTTATGGATAACCGCAAATATACAAAAAGGGCACCTCCGCACCAAATGGACATTGCAATGGCGGGCATGGAACTCGAGAACAATGACAGCGATAAAAATTATAAGTATGTTCAAGGTGCAGAATTGAAGCAAATGAATGCAATGCGTACCGTGCCTGCCCGTGACTGTTACGCCACGGACAGAATGCAGTAAAAATTGGCCAGCCATCAGGTAGAATAGGGTTTCAAGCGGTGCGCAAGCTGGCCGAGGTGACATCCAACATGATTATGCCCGAACCATAGGAGGAAGATTATGTCCGTTGAAAGCAGTCGCTGCGGGATGAATCATCGCATGTTGCGCTAGATAATGAGCGGCCATATTAGTCTCACGATACGTGTGAATAAGTTCCAGTCGATGCTGCTGAATTAGTGAATGAACTAGTTTAGTTCATTAATGATGGCACCTGAAAATAGTTCAAACACAACAAATACATGCCATTTGATGTAAGCTTTAAATCTTCATGGCTCGTTGGTACGACAACATTATATATGAACTATATAAGGCAAGTTTTATGCAAAAACGTGTCATGTCATAAAATATGGCATGCATTTTTTATTACACGTTATTTAATCATGCATTTTGTAATCACTCAAACCCCCTTTTTTCTACAATAGAGAAGTAAAAGTTTGGAACACTTGATCACTGTAAGTGTGTTGAGGTTTATCTTCCATTACCTTTGCTGCGTTCACCTGGTTTCTAAACTTGAATCCATGAGGGAATCTTTCTATAGCATCTATCAGCTATGTGGCCTATCATACCACAATGCGTACACTATAAACGTTTACCTCCCTCTGGATAGAATCTCCCATTTCCTCTCCTATAGATTGGACTCTATCTTTTGTTTGTTTATATATTAGCAACAAAACCTTCATGTTCATCGTAACTACTCATCAAGCTAATAGGAGCATTAGCGAAATTAGCAGGCACACCACTATTCATAACTTTTCTCTCAAATTTCAAGGTAATTGCAAACACATACCTGTGATCTAACTGGATGAAACTCTTCATTCAGTCCTTTAACAAATTTAATAACAAAGTCACTCTCACTGAACTCAGTTACCTTCTTAGTGATTTCAAAAATACATCTAAGACAATTACACTTTGGAATAGACCTCAAAGGCATCAATTCTTACCATAAAACCTTTAGTTTGATTAAGTAATCATTAAAACTGAGGTTTTCTTGCTTCACAACATAAAACTAAGACAACAAATCTAATAACCTAAATGGATCACCACTTTCATATCTCATTTTTAAGTTATTCCACACATCCAAGGCACTATCATACCACATTATGCTTTGTGCAATAGAAGGAGAGACACAATTCATGATCCAAGACTGGATCATGGTGTTTACCTGTCTCCAAGCTTGAACTTGAGGATCATTTAGTGCTGTTTTGGGCATAGATCCAACAATGAAACAGGTTTTATTCTTCACAAGCAAAGCCATTTGATAAGTTCTACTCCACGAATGAAAATTATGTGGAGTAACTGGTGGTTATACCAGCACAATTGCTGGACAATCGTTTGAATGCAAATAATACGGATTACTAGTTGTTTATCATTGGTAGCATAGCTGTTATGAGAACCAGAAGACGCTGCGCTCGTGGTTGCCATGAATAAAACTTCAGTTGTGATCAAACACTCGTATAAAAAATCCAACGCAAAAGGCAAGGAAAACAGAGAGTCGATGGTGAATCACCAGAGCTCTGATACTATGTCAAAAATGCTTATGGAACTTTACTCAAACAAAACACTAATGCGATCACAATGGAAATTCAACTAAATTGAAACAAAATTTCGAATATGAAAAATGGCGCCAAGAACAGAAAAACAGAGAACCAAGAAAATTGAGAGTTCAATTGATATTTTTCTACACACTTCTCTTATGTACAATATGATTGAGTATTTATATCAGCTACGAAAGTAACTAGAAACTAATTAGCACATGGTATAAGCCCCACTACTCGTGCCAACTGCTGCACACTGCTGAGTAGCCTGATTAGCAGCGTGCCAACTATTGCTATTGATGTGTATCAGCGTGCAACCTGCTGCTATTGCTATGTAGCTCAATGAACTGTTTTAATCCGACGTGGCATCTACTATTGAGCTACAATTGATCCTCCACATGAAAGCTAAACCAAATACTTGCCACACCAAATAGCTTCATGCCTCAATTCAACTGCTGAAGGTGTGATCACAGCTGATCACACCTTTGCTTACCTATGTCAAGCTAAAGCAGCTCAACATCTTCAACAACGGGTGAACCTTGCAGAAAACCATGAGGTTGAGACTGCAGATGCTGAAGGGGGAGGTGAGCCAACAAATGGGAATGCCTAAGGTGGAGACGAAAATGCTGATGATGAACAAGATAAGACGCAAAGGTTGGACGAGACACCTGCATAGGTGTCAAAGGTGACTACCTCCATTAAAATTGTTGCACCAGGAGTCGAGACTCCTACCGCGGCTGGGGATGATCAACAAGAAGCCGATAACCCCAGTCATAATGTAGAACAGTAGCGCGTTTTCTTCTTTCCTTTTATATTTTTGGTCTATGTACAGACCTCAATCCATTATTTTGGATGAATAAAAACTACCTTTCCTTTCCACATTCGTACCAGTACTTTCATTCTTCACTTGCTTACGATGCTTGAAATATCAAAAAAAGATAAAAATCCCAATGTTTCCGCGTGTTGGTTTGAAGCATTTTTATATAGGTTTTCTAGGTCCCTCTCAGGTCTCATATATTCAGATGAAACTGATGCGCGGTTGTCATGCCTTGTACGGACTGTCTCCTTTAACACTTGGATACTTAACGGTTGTGGGCAAGAGTTTAAATCCCTCCTAGCCGTTGATCACCAAGGTTTTTGTTTGAGCCTTCCTCCTTCAGAAGTTACCCGTTTCCCAAGCAAGTTTACACTCTCTTGGACGGCCACACCTTTGACTCTGGATATCCTCCACAAGGTTGCACACACCTTGATTGGATTCTAACTTTGATCTTCAAAGAAACAAAGAAAGCACTCAAGTTGTTCTTAAGAAAATCAAAGTAAAACTCACAAGTGGTTGTGAAGAGAAAGTAGGTTGTTTTGCCTAAGAATTCTTATGAACAATTCTCCAACTTTTCCTACCTTCTAAGGCCGGCCATGACCCCTTTAAACAGGGCCAAGAAGACTAAAAAAGTCTAGTCTACAATACTAAACAAAATGCTCCTCAAAAGGCTATTCAAAAGGCTATAAAAAAGGGCTAGAAATATGAAATCAGTTGGCAAACAGTTTCATCCCTTCTAGAAGCCGATTCTGGTCTTTATCCCTTCTTCAGAATTATAGATCCTGATCTAAAATTCAGTTTAGGCTTTTGAATCACCTGATTTGGACATAGTATGAGTTAGATATGGCCCTCCAAAATTTAGGTGTCCAGAATGTTTTCAGTTTGGGCTCCTGAAAACTTTCTGAATCATGGCCTGTTTTTGGATCATTTGCAGCTTGAATTAGGCCTTGACTTCTCTTAGAAAATTGTAGCTCATTGAGTGTAGAAAACTAAGAATATGTAGTTCTCTGAATTTGACCCACCCATTGAAGAGATAAGTCCAAATTACTAAAAGTGTATCACAGAATTTGGCAGAAACAGTACTTGAATGTCAACGCTGTTTTTGGCCAACACGGCAACAGATTTTGGAAATGTGAAAAACATGAATCTCTTAGATCTTTGTCTTTTCTTTCCAACAAAACTTGAATCACTTGATTTTCCTCTGTGCTTGAAGAGATATGCTATTGTACGAAAAATGGTCCTGTAAGAAAATTACATTCTGAAATGGGCTTGCTTCTCTTCAACTCCTTTCGTCTTCAAACGCCTCCAACAACCTTCCAAGTGCTTAAAACAATCCTAATGGACATAGAAACATAATCAAGAACACTAAAGGCCTAATAAGGTAAAGACTCAAGGTATGGTCATGCAAGACTGAAACAACAACATTTACAAACAAGAAACATTAAACAAACGACTCAAAGAATAAAAGAAATAATACAAATGACTCATATATGTTACAACACATAAAAACTCAAATATTCGGTTCAAGTAGGTGAAACCAACGACCCTCTTTGTTCATAAGCTCGTCTCGCATATGTCTGAAAAAGAATGCATCAACTTTTTGCCTCTAATTCTTTGTCATACTTCTTGTCACTTGTCCTCGACTTGCCTCGCCTTTGTTGCCGCTTGGCACCTGTACCTCATCATTCCCTCGCTCCTCAAAAGGATTCGACCTCAAATCTAAAGCATCAGTAAAAGAAGATAGATCAGAAACATTAAAATTATACGAGACAGAACCATACTTAACTTGCCGAAGCTCAATGATGTAAACATTATCATTGATCCTCTCAAGCACCTTGAAAGCACCATCACCTCTTGGCATCAACTTGGATTTCCTCTCGCTCTTTGTGTAAGTGCAACCATACTAAGTCGCCTGGCTCAAAGACAACTCTCTTTCTTCCTCTGTTGGGTTGCTTTGCATACTGCTTGTTCTTCTTTTCAATCTGTAACCTCACTTTGGCATGTAACTTATTCACCAATTCAGCCTTTGTCGTACCATCAAGGCTTACTTTTTCATTTGTAGGTATAGGCAATAAATCAAGTGGGGAAAGGGGATTGAAGCCATAAACAATCTCAAAAAGAGAATACAAAGTACCACTGTGCACACTCCTATTATATGTAAACTCAATATGTGGCAAACAATCTTTCCAATTCTTTAAGTTCTTTTGAATTAAAGCATGTAAAAGTTGAGACAAAGTCCTATTTACTACTTCAGTTTGACCGTTTGTCTGTGAATGAGTAGTAGTAGAAAATAAGAGCGTAGTACCCAACTTACCCCAAAGGACATGCCAAAAGTGACTCAAAAATTTTGTATCCCTATCACTAACAATAGTTCTAGGGATACCATGCAAACAAACAACTTCCTTAAAGAACAAATCAGCAACATGCGATGCATCATCAACTTATTTTACATGATGTTAAGTGAGCCATCTTAGAGAAACAATCCACAACAACAAAGACACTATCCTTGCCCGTCTTTGATCTATACAGTCCTAAACAAAGTTGTAGGATCTGCAAGGCACCACTAGAAGGGGGGTTGAATAGTTGGTGCGGAAAGTGTGGTTTTTAAAATTTGTTTAAAACCAAACAACTCAACTTCTGAAAACAGATTCTGTTTTCAGAACCAGTTTTAAAACGTTTTTAAAACTAGTTTGTAGGTCTTCAAAAATTCTGAAATTTTGATAGAACTTAGCCTCATATGTTATGAGTGTCTCCTAAAAATTTCAGATTTAAATTCAACCTTTAACCCCTTCAAAAATCGTTGGTGAACAGATTGCACGAATCTGCCAGAAACGGTAGACTGTTTTGAAAAATTTATTCTTATTTGTTCTTAACTCCAATTGCTCTGAAACTTTAACCACTAACCCCTTATATGTTTTATTTGAATGGGTTGAAACAGTTTTGAAAAATTCTTTCGGGAAGTTAGTCAAATACACTCAATGTCTCAACCTTTGCAAGCCTAAAAATCAGACTGCACTAGTCTCAGAACTTTGGATGTTTGAGTAACTTATACTTATCCAAAAGGGTTGAAAATTGTGTCAAATTAACCCTAATACGTGTGGCTATGTTTTTGGAAATTTTTCGTAATTTTTGAAAATCGTTTACTATTTTTACGGACGTAAACAAAAAGAGTAAACAGTGCAGAAACAGAATATAAGTGCTGAAAGTAAATGACACCGAGAATTTTATACTAGTTCGGTTATAAACAACCTACTCCAGTCTTCGAGGAACACCTTCCTCGGTTCACACTAGTCACACACACGCAAGTACACCTTACCACAGGGTTGATGGAGTTACACACCAACTCCAACCCTTTAAAAACCTTGTACGATGAATACAACTCGCACGAACACCACCACCTAGCAAGATTGAAGATTGATCACACCTTGATCAATCTTTTACAAAGATAAAGATTATGTGGTGGTATATTACAAGCCTATTCAAGGATAAGAATATAAGTACAATAGGCTTTCAAGAAGAAGAAAGAAAGAGAGTGTAGAAGAAGAGAAGGCTAGGCGTTTTTGTCACTTGAATTTGCAATGCTTGTTCTTGTCTTTTGTTTTTGCTCATCTTCTTTCCTTTTAAGCAAGAATGGTCGTCCCCCTCTAGTTCTCTCCCCTATTGAAAATTGTCTTCTAAGTCCTTGGGAGAATGTATGGCATCATTGTGACATGATCTTGCTTACTTGGCACCTTCTCATTGGATGATCATTTAACCTTTGCTTACTTGGCACTTCATGATTGGTTGAATGTTGTCATCATTTGATGACTTGAAAAATCTGAATATTTCACTAAAAGCATGTGCCAAAGCCAACATAGAATAATTGTCATAATTCATAAGATTATCATCCAAATCAAGCAAGACAAAATTTCTCCAAATAAGGTGAGAATTTCGGCCATAATGAGGAGTTAGCATGCTGAAATTTTCAGCATGTGATACATGGTGATAAAATTCAAAATACTTCCAAATTTTCATTTATTTTTCTTTTAAAATAAATCACCAATTAGTAGAAAATATTCTTATCAAATTGAAATAAAATTTGGACACCAACATGGCCTAAATTTCGGCCAAGGTTCATTCCACACATGCTGAAAAATTTCAGCGTGTGATATTCAAGATATCACAATTTATGGCTTTGTATTTTATTCAAATTACTTCCATTTTTTCTTCCAATTTACCACATGTTTCAAGACACCAATTATATGCTCATTACTCCAAAAAATCGGCCAGCTCTATCTTCCACATGCTGAAATTTTCAGCATGTGTTACAAATGAGACAAAGTTTGAAACCTTACCTTTTGTAGCTTCTTTCTTTAAATCACCAACATTGTATGATTGATTCTTGACCAATCAATATACCAACAAGGCTCTAAATATGCTCCATCTCAGCTGTAGGGGCGTGTATATATGTATATGCATGTGCTGAATTTTATTTTTGCTAACTTTGTAAAATATTGCACATTTAATAATACACACATGTTATATTCCAATCAGCCCTTAATTTAATTTTCTAGAACACTTTAAGATGTATGACATATGTAAAAAGTGTCTAGATACGTGTCATATGATGTGCCAAAAATGTTCCATGTGTTGTGTACGTAGAAAACCAAATTTTCGATGTTTATCGATTACCCGATTTTTCTCTAATTAAAATCCAACTTTTTGCACATGTTATATACATTATGTTACACATAATATATATAATATAAACTTTAATTCTCAGCACTTGGCTGGTCTAGAGTGGTGCCATTAACATGTGACAAAATTAAAATTGGAATCTCAACAATTTGGCCTTAATGTGGGGTGATTTGTGTGTGCCAACATGGAATGATTTTATGGCTGAAAATATCATCATAGCCACGAAATTAATAATGATTTTTGAGGTGTAGGGGCTGGCCATCTATTTATGGCAAGTACATGACACGTTGGCGAAGTTTCGGTATTCGCCGGATACGACAATTTTTGGTTTAGAACCTTTTAACGTGTCGTATTTAATTTGTCATCACCATGACTTATATCATATGATATAAGACCTGAATATACTCATAAATATGAGTCAAGTATGGTGATGTGACGTTAATGTACGTACGTGAAATATATAATGTGTCGGTAGTACGTTGGAATACATGTGTATGTGCCTTTTTAAAAAATCAGAAAATATATGTATTTATATATATGCCGTGTATATTAAATGTGGAGAGGAGGAGAAGACTTTCCTTTCTTGGTCTTGTTGCCTTTGTGCCTTGTTCAAATGTAGCTTCCTTTAATGAACTACTTAGTTTAATTAACTAAGTACTTCACTTAATGAACTAGTTTAGTTCATTAATGGTGGCACTTGAAAATAGTATAAACACAACAAATGTTTGCCATATGATGTAAGCTTTAACGCTTCATGGCTCGTTAGTACGGCAACATTATATATGAACTAAATAAGGCAAGTAATAAGCAATATATCATGCACACGTTTGTACACGTTTATATCATGCACACGTTTTATGTCATGCTCATTTAAATCACATATTTTGAAATCACTCAAACCTCTTTTTCTCTACAAAAATTCAACCCAACATCAACCCAAGGTGAAAGGGGTATGGGTAGTGGATGATATAAACCATGTGGATGCAACTTAGACTTGGCTTAGTTACATGTAGTGCAATGAGCACAAATCTTTTCTACATCTGCAAGCAAGTGGGGCCATAAGAAATGCTCACGCAATGCCTCGAAAGTCTTAAAGACACCAAAGTGACCCATAAGGCCACCTCCATGTGCCTCCTTAACAAGCAATTCACGCAAAGATGATTGTTGTATGCACAACTTACCTTCCCGAAACAAGAATCCATCATGAATGTAGAACTTACCAAAAGATGATTCATCACATGCTGCATAGATAGAATGGAAATCATGATCACTAGCATATAACTCCTTAAACGATTCAAATCCAAGCAAATGAGAAGACAATGTAGTAATCAAGGAATACCTCCTAGACAATGCATCAGCTACTACGTTATCTTTTCTTTCCTTATATTTGATCACATAAGAAAATTGTTCAATGAATTCTACCTACTTAGCATGTCTTTTATTCAATTTACCTTGGCCTTTAAGATACTTAAGGGATATATGGTCTGTGTGAATCACAAATTCCTTAGGTTGCAGTAATGTTGCCAAGTTTGCAAAGATCTTACCAATGCATACGACTCTTTATCATATGTAGAATAATTCAATTTGGTACCTTTTAATTTCTCCCTGAAGTATGCAATGCGATGTTTAGCTTTTGTTAACACGACTCGAATTCCTATACCACTAGCGTCACATTCAATCTCAAATGTTTCTTCAAAGATTGGTAGTTTAAGAATAGGTGTTGTAGTTAGTCTTTTTTTATCTCATTAAACGCCAATTGTTGTGCCTCCCCCAATGAAATCTAACATCTTTCTTTACAATCTCATTTAAAGGGGCTGCAATAGATGAAAAATCCTTAACAAACCGTCTATAAAAGCTGGCTAAGCAACGAAAACTTCTAACTTCACCAACTGTTTTAGGGATAGGCCACTCAAGGATCGATTTCACCTTTCCTTAGTCCATTTCAATGCCATTTGCACTAACAACATATCCTAAGAATATCAATTTGTCCAATCAAAAGGAGAACTTTTTAAAATTAGCGTATAGTTGTTCTCTATGTAAAGTCTGAAACACAGCTCTTAAGTATCCTATATGGTCACGCAAAGTCTTAGAATATATCAAGATATCATCAAAATAGACAACAACAAACTTCCCAATGAATGCACGTAAGACTTCGTTCATTAGCCTCATGAATGTACTAGGTGCATTAGTTAAACCAAAAGGCATTACTAACCACTCATACAAACCAAACTTAGTCTTAAATACAGTCTTCTATTCATCTCCCTCTTTGATGAGCACTTGAGAGTACCCACTTTTCAAATCAATTTTAGTAAGGTATTTATCTCCATGCAATTCATCTAACATGTCATCAAGTCTAGAATAGGGTACCAATACTTTACTGTGATCTTATTAATGGCACGACAATCAGTGCACATTCTCCATAAGCCATGTTTTTTGGGCACGACAACTGGCACAAAAAATGGGCTCATGCTCTTTCTCACCTTGTCTTTGGCTAGCAGCTCCTCTACTTGGCATTGGATCACCTTTGTCTCCTTGGGATTCGCCCTATAGGCTGGTCTATTAGGCAATGTAGCACTGGGTATGAAATCTATTTGGTGCTCTATCCTGCGCAAAGGTAGCAATCCAGCAGGTTCCTCATCATTGGACAAACTTGAAATCTCTTCAAGCAAAGATACACCACCACTAGGTAGTATAGAGGGTAAGTCAATCATAGAAAACAATGATTCTTTGTAAAGCATCATATAAACAGTCTTATGATTATATAAACCATGTGAAACTTCAGAATGACTAGCAAAGAATGCATGCTTCTTTTCTTGCTTGGTTAAGTTTTTCTTTGCCTAAGATTCAGCCTTGGCTGACCCCTCCTTCGTTGTCCCCTCCTTGCCCAAGCCCTTACGGGAATCAAATCAAGTCTTTTCTTGCTTGATGCTTTCAAGAAACTTCTTTTCGGCCTCTCATTCAATAGGATCTGAACGCTTTTGTGCAAGGCATTTTTGATCCTCATAGTCTTTGTGCGGGGGCAATGCATGCAATCTATACGTCTTATTATCCATCTTTAATGAATATATATTAAGGTAACCATCATGAATGACTCTCTTATCGAATTGCCATGGTCGTCCCAAGAGAATATGACTAGCATGCATGGGTGCAATGTCACAAAGAATGTCATCCTTATAATTACCTATGGACAATGAAACCAAGACTTCCTTACTCACTTTAATTTCACCACAATCGTTAAGCCATGTGAAACTATAAGGTCGTGGATATTTAGTCATGGGTTAGTCAAGTTTCCTTACTATTTCTGCACTAGCAACATTAGTACAAGATCCTACATCTACAATCATGGTGCACACTTTTCCTTTTATCATGCAATGTATATGAAATATGTTCTCTCTCTCTTGTTTATGTTCATCTACTTTAGTTTGTGCGTTAAGTGATCTCTTAACAACTAAAAACTCATTAGATGCAAGTTCTCCCTCAATAGTGCATACCTCAATCTCATCCTCTTTTACTCCCTCGTCAGCATTCTCTTCCTCTTCATTCTCAGAATCAGAATAATACTCTCCACTCTCCTTTATGTACATGATACATAGTGTTAGGACATTCAGATGCAATATGACCTAAACCCTGACATCTAAAGCATTTAATGTCTCTAGATCTACTGGAAGAGTTAGAAGATTTACCTTGAGGTTGTTCACCAAACTTTTGCTTGCCTTTGTCGATTCCGTATGGAGCTTGTGGTGCACGACCTTGCTACTGAGGTGCGCAGTGCAGTGGCTGCTACACACGGCCCTGAAATGGTGGCAGTGGACGGTGTGGAGCTTGGCTTGACCGTCTAAATAGTGGATTCTATCGAGTACTAAACCTATTCATAGGTTGGGTAAAGGGCTGAATATTACCTTGTGTGGAAGGCCTCCTCAACTGTCTTTCCACCTTTTCTGCCAAGTGTACCATCGATGCTAAGGTTGCACAAGGTTGCAACTCCACAAGAAGGGCAATTTCTTTGTTCAATCCTTCTAGAAACCTTGTCATGGTAGCATATTCGCTTTCATCAATTTGTGCTCTCATCATCAACTCCTCCATTTTTTTATAGTATTCATCAACAGTTCTATTTCCCTGCTTGAGTTAGGTTAGTCTTTGAATTATAGATCTTTCATAAAACAGAGGCACAAACCTTTTTCTCATTTCTCGTTTCATCTCCTCCCATGTTTGAATAGGTCCTTCTCCACTCCTTCTTGTACTTAGTGCTTGATCCCACCAAAGAAGTGCATAATATATAAACTCAATGGCTGAAAAACAAACTTTACTTAGTTCAAAAAAGGAAGTACAAGAGTAAATGAGTTCTACCTTTCTTTCCCATTCGAGGTATGATTGGGGATCACTTTGCCCCTGAAATGGAGGAATGTTCATCTTGATCTAATGGGAATCATCATCATGCTGATTGGGCCTAGGATTGTAACCACGATTAGGAACATCGTAGCACGGTTTTGGCGTTGAAAGCTACGGTTTTCAACATCAAATTGTTCTTCATAATCTCTTCCCCATTGGCCATCATGCATATGTTGATCATCCTCGGAATACCTCTCTTCTAATGATGGCATGTACACTAGGGCGTGTTGTAGGCATCCTCTGCCTCGTCCTCTTTGCCCCATTGTTTGACCACGAACAGCTTGCCGTGGTGGATCAACTGGAACACGATGTTGGCCCTCAAAATGGGTAGCCATATTTCTAACCATGGAGCCACTTCCTTCTACGGTTCTTGGTTGAGATGTTTGGGGGCAGGGGTTAAACCTTTTAGCCTCCAATAGGTCTAACCTCTCGATAATCCTTCTAAGCACTCCGAGCACATGCTCCTCCTTTACGGAATTCCTCATATCCTCCAAAGGTGAGGGAGTATTGGAATTTCTAAACGGTGTCTCATCCATCTAAACCTGAAACAAAATTAAAAGAACACAAAGGAAAGGAAAACTAACACAAAGACTAAAGAAGCTTTGTTACGTTAGTGTAAAGAGAATTTCAACTTGTGCTTGTCCTTTCGTACTCGTATTTTGACACTCAAGGCTTTTACCTCCCTCTTTAAGTCCTTAGAAACCCTTACAAGCCTTTTACCTCTCTTTTCTTGTGCCTCTAATCCAATCGTGAGCCAGAAGCAACCAAGACGAGCAACAACGTGGAGGCCTTCAACAGCTTGTACAACCTTCAAAACGGGGTTAGTATCACAAAAGTAATGGATACCGAGCAACGGACACACAACACACTTGGACAAACTCTAAGATTCAAGGAAATTATGAAATCAAACGTGATGTAAAAGGCTGAGACAATGAATTGCTAAGGGGTTGCCTTGGGCAATCCTTAACCACACTTAGACTCAGTGCACTTAATCAAACGTATGCAATGTCCAAGATACATAAAGGAAGAAGTGTTTGGAGTTGTACATAAAAGGGTTTTTTTTGGTCATGGGTGTTAGGAAGTTTTGTGTTTTGATGGTGCAAGGATACATTTTGAAGCAATTCAAATAGCCTCTTTTGAATAACGGCTGTTTTGTACTCTTTTTTTGTAACGCTTTTTTTGATGTTGTCTCTTTTTTTGGGGCTGAAATACAAGAAACTCAAAGTAATCAAAGGATTAATCAACGAATGCAACAACCTTCTTGCTCTAATTTTTTTGTTATAAGCCAAATCTTATACAAAAGGATGTTTAAAGATGTTCTTGTGAAAAAAGATTCAGGTAAGACTAAAGGAACTTTAGCCATTAATTATAGAAATTCTTAAGGTCTAGCAGATTTAACTTGGCGGAGAATAGGTTACACGACACGCTTGTGTAAGCATTGGATATATATATATATATGTATGTATGTATGTATGTATGAACATGTGTACGTGTATAGTATAAAATGAAAGCTACCATGTAATAAATGGATTAATGGATGACAATACGATCAAAAGTCTACTTAAAGAACCGTATATAGGGAATACACGACTCTATGTATCTTCTTGATGCTTCATGAATTTCAAAAGATCTAAGCATCGTTTACATAAGAATGGATCATCCATGTCTATGTTCTAAGGTGTAACAGCAAGATCTATAAAGTGGATAGATTATGAATAATACATGTGAATATACATATCGGTGTATATATATATATATATACGGATCTAGGTATATATATGGCAATAAAATGATTTTTCGGAGAAGTATGATGTATATATATATATCTATACGGTTAAATATATATATATATATATATATATATATATAAACATCCATTTAGTGTTTTCGGCTATAACGTGTACTTCTTTTAAGGTTTATGACTTATTTCAAAGGAAGTACAAATATATATATGGGCGTATATACATATATATACGGATATATATAGCTATACACATGTGGACAAGAATTATGAAAAATAAATGTGGGATAGATATATATATATATATATATATATCGGCCATATGTACAAAAGGGCAGCCTAATGAATTTATGATTAAGAAAAGTACACCCAAATGATCATGATATGAGATAAATACATATACATACATATATACATACATATACATATATGTATTTTTGAGAAATATATATATATATATGGGGTATATATGTATATACATCGGCAAGGAGACTTTGAGGGGAGGTAAGCATTTGAATTCAAGGCAATTAAGAAAAGCATGATATAGGTGGATAATTAAGATGCATCATTCCTCCCCCATGGTTAATAGCCGCCGGTTGCATAACCAAGGGGGGAGTTAATTTCCACTTTCCTTGCTACAAGAAAGTGTTTTCCCTATCCACTTAAATGAAAGATATTCAAGAGACTCTTTCAAAATAAAGAGTGATCCTTCCTCTCCTCTCAAAGAGCCGGCGGGAAGAGGAGCTAAGGAGAGTCCAAGAATTCTACAACCTCAAGGCTTATCTATGTAAGATCACCCTCCACAGTCCTTAGGAAGTTACATTTGAAGGAATGAAGCTTACATAGCATCACTCTCTTTGACAAAACCGTGGACTACATGGTTTAGGCGAAGGTTTTCAAGACACCAAACCAAGGTCGTGCCCTAGCAAGAGTGGATTCCCCTCAATCCATCCAAGGTGCTAATGGAAAAGATAGGAGGAAGTACTTCTTGTGCCAACAAGCTCAAGCAAGACACAAAGGCTATAAAGGCAAGTACACTATACTTTTTGTGGCTTGAATGTGAGAGTGCTTGCATGAATGGCTAGATAACCTTAAGATTCAATCTTAGTTGTGATATGCTAAAGTTTGATGCATAAACTTTTGGCCTAGGGGCCAAATGGCGTGTAGGTGTGAGTTTCTATTTAAAGATGGAATCTTTATTGGTTTTATGCACCATTATGTGATAACCTAAGATGAACATGCTAAAGATTCTTTCTTTTCCATGGATGAGGTATACGGTGGAAGGGGTTGAAGAAATAGGGTGGTTTTGCATGAAATGGTAAATTATGGGGTAAAGTGGAGACAAGATTATGTCTTTGTGTGTTAAGCTTAACATGTTCCTTGTGGATATATTATTTTGCCTTGCATGTACCGAAATGGGCTGCTAGTGACTAGGGTGCGTGTGCACCAAAAATGTTGCTAATGTTGAGTTAGTGGGAATGTGGTATGCTTAGCCAAAGGATGAAGTATGTGGTGTACAAACTGTTTTGTAAGAGATTGCATATGATGTTTGTAGCGTGTTGAATCTGAAGATTTCACATAAAAAGGGTAAGTTTGAATCATAATAAAGTGTTTATGACAAACAAAGCAATTTAGGGCCTTATTGGAAGGAAATGTGACAAACTATGGAATTTACTGGAGCAGGGCAGAATTTAGGTGATTTTGTGAGACCCGAAAAGAGACCTTAGGGACCTTCAATTTAGTTGATTTTTTGTATGACACTATCCTTATGTGTATATTAGATATGAGAGTTGGAATTTTGTTAAAAAGAGTTACAGATTATCTTAAGTGAAATTTTTACTAAAACTGGTCATGCTGGAAATTTCACTGGGTTAGACAGATTTTATACGACATAATGAGACACCGGAAAATGGACCTTAGGAATATGCAATTGGTCTAATTTTTGGTATGACACTAGCCCTAGGTGTTTACTAAGCTTGAGAGCTGGAATTTCTGAAAAAGGATTTACGGTGTGGTCACACTTGAATTTGTAGTAAAATTGGTCAATCCAGAAATCTGCATGTAGCGGTTTTAGGAAAAAGAATGAATGACACCTTTAACGATATTATAAATCCCCGAAATTTATTTACCAACTACTTAAGACATAGGTGAACCCATCTATGTAAACCACTTATTTTTAGAATGACTAAATGAAGGGAAAACACCATAAATAAGTGGGCGTCACTAATCTGAGATTTTGGGCAGAATTGAGGAACTTGTTATAAGGCCTTAATCGAATGGACTTAGGCTAGTTACACGACTTGGGCTTACAATCACCAATTAATGGAATTTTATAATAAGTTTTCAAAGATGGCCCAAATTAAAAGAGGTTTAATGGGCTTACCTGAAAGACTAAAGAAAAGGGGCGGTGGAATTCAGCAGCCTTGTTTCGTGATTAATTAAACTAAGTGTCTTACACATTTTGTATCGTCACGAGAATTTTATTATAAACAAATAAGGCGTTTTTATGCATACGCATGACAAGCATTATTGTTAGTGGGCCTAACCACAAGGGTTTAGGGCCAAATATAAGGTGTTCATGCTGGATATTTTTCCAGCATAGCGACGAGTTGTACATATGTGTTTATGTAACGCATTATGTCATGATTTGCATAATACATATCATGCATTGCATCATCGTCATTTACATGATTTATGGCATTGGTTTTATGCGAAAAAAAGATGAAAAGCGTTTTTTAAAAGAAATGATCGTGTTTTAAAAGAACGCTTCCCACCGGTACCGTGTGTGTATGTTCCTGGCCAGTAAGGACCCGCCCAGATCCGGGGTAAATTGATCTGATGATATGGACTGTTCAGGCCCAGAGAGAATAGACCTGATATGGACCGTTCGGGCCCAGAGAGAATAGACCCGATAAGTGATGACGTTGCCGTTCCGAATCTGGGAATAATAGATTCGAAAGGGAGACATGACCGCCTCAGATCCGGAAAGATAGCTCTGAACACTCTATGGCTTTCTTGACGATGATGTTTTGAAAGAAAAGCATGAAAGATTATATTCTCATTTTTATCATGATGCATCACACGTACATATGTATGCATGTCACGTTTATTGAGTCATCATGTAGTGACACATGAAACTTAGACTAAGTTGTTATATCTTGGTAGCTCCTAAGTATGACCTCACTAGTAATGATCCTTGATATGTATGAATTGATGCAAGTTACGGACTTTTATTGTTATATTCTTTATTCAGTAACGATTTTGCTTAAGTTATGATCTTGATGCATTAAGTGTTGATCACCATCGGGTATTGAATGGAGGACAGATATGTCTCTAAACCGAAATTTTGGGGTTCGGTTCTTGTATGTACTTTCCATTTAATCCTCGATTATTATAGTATACTTGCTGGTGACTTTGTCACTCACCCCCTATTTTTCCTCCCAGAGGCTGCAGGGGACAAGGTAGAGTGGATCGAGGATGAACCTAGGGTTCCCTACCCATGAGTGCAGCGAAGGATGGGGGGATTAGGAGACATGACTTGCCGGATGTGATTGATGACTGATTTGTAATTGTGAGGGAAAACATCTACTTTTGAGAATTTCGGTACATTTGACTTGGGTTGTAAAACTAAGAATTATCTCGTGGATGTTTTTAATTTAAAGTTTTTATTATGCCACGGTTTCGCTTACTTGATGACGTATAAGCGCGAAAATCCATGCATTTTATCATGGATTATGATACGTTATGGATAGACGCCTGGAACTCTCCTTAGTGAAGTACGACGGGTGCACCGGTTCCGGCTAGGCCAGGATGCGGGGCGCCATAGGTGGTATCAGAGCCGAGCCTCCAGATCCGGGCAGAATATAGAATTAAGTTATGATCGTAGTCAACTAAGCTTGATCCTAGATCTAAATTCTGATCTTAGATGAGAGTTGACCTTAGACTAGGATGACTTAGACTAGAAAGTTAGGGTTTCGGTTGATAACAAAACCCTTGGTTACGGACTTTCATTAAAATACGAATCGTATCAAATCTATTTATGTGCCACTGAGAACTTTTATTAGATTACAAGTTAAATAGTGTCACTTATTCTGGTATGACCGCAAATAAACAGACGCTATGTGGTGCAGATGACCCCACAGACCGGTACATGGACATCGTCACTATCACCTCCAGGAAGCATCGGATTTTGTTACCGGCAATTAGCTAAAGCACAAACTCCGAGATTCGGCAGAGAGTACGAACCCGAAGAAGCTGAAAAGTGGTTGGACGAGGTGGAGGACCACCTTGTTAGAGTTCGGATACCAGATGAGATGAGAGCACTAATTGTTCTGCCATTCCTGATCGGTAAAGCCAGTCAATGGTGGAGGAAGAGGGTCCAGTCACTGTCTCGACCTATAACCTGGGCGAGATTCCTAGAAGAATTTTGTGGAGCTTACCTCTAACTGGAGTTGGTGGTTGAGAGAATTGAAGAATTCGATACACTAAGACAAGAACCGGGCACCCCGATATCAGGATATGTCCGTCAGTTTACCATGTTAGGACGGTATGCTCCTTTGATCATGGAGGATGAACAATGGAAGATAACTAAATTCATACGTGGTCTGAATCCTTGGATTAAAGCTAGATTAGGCAAAGTATACCCAAACACTTTCGATGGACTGATAAGGGATTGCTATAAAGTGGAACACGATATCCGGATGATGCAGGAACAAAGGATATTGAATAAGCGTATGAAGAGAGAGGGTAGAAGGTGGCAGCCGTATCGATATAGAGCCACGAATAAGGTGATCAGAGACGCTAGCCTCGATCGAAGGATGATGCATCCAAGGATCCGGAACACCCAAACTATTGACAGATACATTGGATTCTCCAAACTAAAGTACCTACATTTTGTCTTACTTATTCCAAATAAAGTGAGTCATACGGGAATAGGATAGGGAACCTTGAAGGAAGATTCTACATAGGCAGTGATGAATGGACAGGGTGAACAACTAAAAGATGTATAAAGACCGGGGAAACATGAAAGCATAAGCCCCACTATCCCCAGTTTCGAGGACGAAACTTATTTTAAGGAGAGGAGAATGTTGTACCCCGCCCAAAATTAGTAAGGCATCTAGGGATGCGGTGCAGCAAGGCAAGTGAATAATACCTCGAAAGGGAGATATCTTCGGCTTACCTACGATTATTTAAGGTAAAAGGGAATTAGCATACCCCCAAAGCGTAAAAAGTGAAGCAAGCGATCCGTTGGAGGTTTATGTAAGAATACTAAATTAATTGACCTGAGAAATTTAGAACAATTAGAAGAAGTATTTTCAGGCAACTTTAAATGAGAAGTCGGACTATGTGACACGCCCATATACATATGGTATGGGCATACATCTGGATAGACATATAAACCACAGGATGGACCATTATATGACTAGGGGTTTAATGGATTATGATCCATAGGAAATATACGCAAGGGGCAGCCCATAGTAACACACAAACACGTGTATATATATATAATATATAAAGAAAGGGAAATGAGAGCATGGGTAAGATTCAATTGAATTACACACATCCACATATGTTTTCGGCAAAAAGGGGTTTTAAGGAGTAACTAATTGGGATAAGGGCCCCTTATACAAACTCCAAAAGATGGGACTAATTAATCCCTTAATAAATTGAGAACTCTCTTCATCCATCCCCAATATGGCCGTTGGGTACCATTTTGAGGTAAGACCAAAGGAACTTTAGCCATTAATTATAGATATTCTTAAGGTCTAGCAGATTTAACTTGGCGGAGAATAGGTTACACGACACGCTTGTGTAAGCATTGGATATATATATATATATATATGTACGAATATGTGCACGTGTATAGTATAAAGTGAAAGATACCAAGTAATAAATGGCTTAATGGATTACAATACGATGAAAAGTCTACTTAAAGAACCGTATATAGGGAATACACAACTTTATGTATCTTCTTGATGCTTCATGAATTTCAAAAGATCTAAGCATACGTTTACATCAAAATGGATCATCCATGTCTATGTTCTAAGGTGTAACAGCAAGATCTATAAAGTGGATAGATTATGAATAATACATATGAATATACATATCGGTATATATATATATATAAATATATATATATATATATATATATATATGTACGAATCTAGGTATACATATGGCAATAAAATGATTTTTCGGAGAAGTATGATATATATATATACATATATATCTATACGGTTAAATATATATATATATATAAACACACATCCATTTAGTGTTTTCCGCTATAACGTGTACTTCTTTTAAGGTTTATGACTTATTTCAAAGGAAGTACAAATATATATATATGGGCGTATATACATATATATACGGATATATATAGCTATACACATGTGGGCAAGAATTATGAAAAATAAATGTGGGATAGATATATATATATCGGCCATATGTACAAAAGGGCAGCCTAATGAATTTATGATTTACATATATACATATATATATATATACATATACATATATGTATATATATAAAAATCCGCCATGCTCTTCTTTGGCGATCACCGGAAAAAATGGCACCTTTGATCTGCCGCCGCCGTCAAAGTTACCGTTACCACTCGCTCCCTATCCAATTCTCCTTTGATTCATTAGCACAGTCTTCAGCAATACACAATCGCAAACCATGCATAATCTCAACCCTACTCTGACACAATCGCACCCACCGGCGCCAGCAAAAACTTTTGCATCCCTTTTTTCTAAGTCAACACCAACGGCGGTTGAACCTAAACAAGTGCAAAAATTCAAAGGCAGTCCAATGATCTCCTTCTCAGAAGAGGAGATCGAATCATTAGCAGCACCTTTTCGACATACCCTAGTTGGAACTTTCTGGTATGGACAGCCTCCACTAGCCACGATCAGATCAGCAATTGAACGCATTGGATTTCTTGGATCCGTAAAGGTAGGCCTTCTTGATGAACTGCATGTGATACTACACTTTGAGCAAGAGCAAGATTACATTCGCTGCTTTACACGTAGAGGATGGATAATATCCGGCAAACATATGCGCGTCACAAAATGGACGCCGCACTATGATCCGTCAAAAGAGGTACTGGTAGTCCCAATCTGGGTTACTTTCCCGGGATTACCAATTCACTTTCATAGAAAAGACACCCTTTTCCAGATTGCACATATGCTTGGTACACCTCTAAAACTTGACGCTGCCACGACATCCGCCATTAGACCATCTGTGGCAAGAGTTTGCATTGAACTTGATGTATCCAAAGAACTACCACAATGAGTTTTCATACAGGCACCATCCCAGACTATCATGCAACCAGTTGAGTACGAATCATTCCATTTTATTGTTCTGGTTGTTATCGATTAGGGCATACACATGAACAATGTGGAAAACAAAATATAGAGGATCAGAATACCCTGCAGTCGTCTAAATCACATCTGGTTCAGGAAGAAAATCCTCTGAAGATCAAGGATAAAATGCCAAAGAAACACTGGACCCCAAAGAAGATATCAGAAATGCCCCCAACCGTAGACCCAGAGGATACAAATATAGAAGCTGGCCAAGGAATACCCTCACAGGCGCAGACACAGCAGATTTCTACACAAGTTGACACCTACTTAGACCTAGCACAAAACTAGGTTTTGACTCGACTAAGAAGTAAGGATGACAGCTACTTAGTCGCGGACACAGTTTGTACAGACGTAGCTGCCCATTCTGATACTGAACTAGTCACCTATGATTATATCAATACATTGGATGAGCAAGATAAAGAAATTTTTAATGCCATGGCCAGCATTGTTGAGATTGAA
The DNA here is from genome assembly GCA_036186865.1 of Eustoma russellianum. NCBI lineage: Eukaryota > Viridiplantae > Streptophyta > Magnoliopsida > Gentianales > Gentianaceae > Eustoma > Eustoma russellianum. The sequence goes on from AP025071.1 coordinate 12,443,110, forward strand.
TACATTGACTCTCATATAGGAATGGATCAGCACAAAGTTTCTTTGGAACAGAACACTATGGTGGCACCAAAAGTCTTACGTCGAAACAATCAAGCAGCTCCCATGTCACCCAGAATCACCAGGTTACGAGCTGCGTATCTCTCAAACTCTTTTGAAAAATTATCTCAATGATGATAATTGCTTGGAATGTAAGGGGGATTCGTACCTCTATTCATAGACTGTTGACATTAGTTAAACGTTATCATATTCATGTGTTGATAGTTTTGGAACCAAAAGCTAGGCCGTCAAAGCTACAATCCTATCGCTTACAACTTGGCTTTACGAATACATTGTCTTCAAATGATGATCACATTTGGTTTTTCTGGAAAGAGTCTATTCTCACCTTAGATGAGGAACGGTCTGGACCTCAAAATCACTCACTCAAACTTCGTTGGCTTGCAACTAGGGATTCATTCTGGTTAACGGCAGTTTATGCCCAACACACTCTGTCAGCGAGGCGTCCATTATGGGCAGACTTAATGCAATTGCACTCTTCAACCTCACTGCCTTGGTTAATTGGGGGTGACTTCAATACATTTCGAACTTTGGATGAACATCGAGGACGCTCTACTCCCACATTACATTCGTTACAAGATTTTAATGACTGCATCACACATTGTGAACTTCACGACATCTCATTTCAAGGTTCCTTATTTACGTGGTCAGAAGGACGAGGGTTGGGACGAGTATGGAGACGACTGGACAGATTTATGTGCTCGTCATCATTTTTTGATATGTTCCCAACAACAAATCTACAACATCTTAATCGAGCAACATCAGACCACGCACCCCTTTATCTTTCATGTGACTCACAGATGTCCCGGGGTCCATCAACATTTAGATTTCTTGATTCTTGGACAACTCATCCGGACTTTGATATAGTTGTTCAGCATCATTGGCTATCTTTCCCTACGGTTGGAGGTATGTGGGGACTCTATGACAAACTTCGCCAACTTAGAACACACCTAAAGAAATGGAATCGGGAAGTATTTGGAAATATCTTTGATCACGTGGCTCATGCAGAAGAGCATGTTATCAGAAATGAAAGACTATTTGATGCTGATCCATCTCCTCTTAACCGCGAACAATACCATCGCAGCTTGGCACAGCTAAACCTTGCGCAAACTAGGGCGTTTCTTTACTGGAAGCAAAAAGCTAATATTAAGTGGTTCAAAGAGGGAGATGCCAATACGTCTTATTTTTATCAGACTGTACGGGATAAACGTCGTCGACAAATTATCCGCTCAATCTTACGTGATGATAACTCAGAACGTGTCCTTTCTGCTGACATTGCTTCTGAAGCGGTACGTTACTATTCTTCTTTATATACTGAGGAACCATGTACGGACTATGCCAATATCCTGCAGTATATCCCAAGTGTCTTGACTACAGAAGATAATCAAGTGTTATTACATCAACCGGATTTGCAAGAGGTACAAATGGCTGTTTGGGAACTCATTCCATCAAGCGTAGTGGGACCTGATGGTTTCCCAGGCTGATTCTATAGATACTTTTGGAAGATTCTAAGCACAGATGTACATAAGGCAGTACAAGAATTTTTCCTCGGAATCAGGATGCCCAAGGTTGTTGCGTCTGCTACTATTATTCTCATACCAAAAGTTCAGAATCCGCAAAGGTTTAGCGACTTCAGACCAAATTGTCTAACAAATTTCATTTCTAAGGTGGTCACAAGGTTGCTTGCAACTAGGCTGGGAAGTCTGTTACCTAAACATATATCACCAGAACAAGCTGGATTCATGAAAGGCCAAGGTATCACTGAACAAGTTTTGCTTGCGCAAGAAATGGTACATAACCTAGATAAACATACAAGGGGAGGCCATGTAATGATCAAGCTAGATATGGAAAAAGCCTTTGACAGAGTCAGTTGGAAATATTTGGGAAATCTGCTGAAAAACTTTGGATTCAATCCGAGAATTATACGCATTCTGATTAATTACTTGGGCGCTACTAGATGTTCTATTCTGCTAAATGGCCTTCATACAGAATCATTCTCAGTAGGCCGTGGTGTAAAACAAGGCGACCCACTGTCTCCTTTACTTTTTATCCTTTCGTCTGAGGGATTCACCCGTGGTTCGAAATCGCTAATGCAAGCAGGAAGAATAAAGGGTTTCTCAGCTGGGAGAACACCGTGTGTATCACATCTTGGATTCGCAGATGACTTATTGATTTTTTTTGAATGGCACTACTCACAATCTGCAAAGATTTCGGTCCTTCCTCACTGCTTATCAGCAAGCACCAGGTCAGCTAGTCAATTATCATAAGAGTCAGATTGTGGTGGGTCAGGGAGTTTCTGGATCATCAGCAGCAAACACATTAGGTATGCGCTTGACTTCCCTACCCATTAAATACCTTGGATCTTTTCTATATAAAGGCATAAATCGCGCTAGATACTGTATGCCATTATTGAACCATTTTGACACAAAGCTTACTTCATGGTCATCCAAATTGTTGTCAATGGCTGGAAGATTAGTGCTCATAAAACATGTGCTGAGCTCCATACCCTCACATATCATCGCTAGCTCCACATTGCCAAAGAGTGTCATTACGACTTTGCACAAGAAAATGGCATCTTTCTTATGGGGGCATGGTCATCATTGGAGAGTCTGGACCGCAGTTTGTCAAGCTAAAGAAGCAGGAGGATTGGGAGTGAGACATCTGGAACATCTTCAAAAGGCTTACGATTGCCAACTTTGGTGGAAATACTTCCATTCAAACACGTAATGGTCAGAATATTGCACTAAGAAATATGGTAGCCGATCGCATATTTACTCGCACATATATGATTCACCGATATGGAAGAGACTTTGTAGAATTCATCCTTTTATGGAAAGCAAAGTGATTACCACGCAAGATGGGTTGCACTGGATGCCGGACTCCAACGGTCAGTTCACATTGAAATCAACTTATACCATTATAGCGGCATCACCTAATTTATTTGAGGAATCACGTTACATTTGGTGGCCACAATCACAACCAGCTCTTAGAATCTTTCTATGGAGGTTATGGACGGGATCACTCCCACTCATTGATAATCTATGAACATGGCAAACTATCAACCCATCTCAATGCGTTTTATGTCGCACCAATACTAATGACCGCGAGCACATCTTCTTGCATTGCCCAAAGATTAAACCACTTTGGACTGACATTGCCATAATTTTCTCAGGACCATTGCCACTAAATGGCACTATAAAATCGCACTTCATGCGTTGGTGGAGAACATCTAATAAAAAATCCATGAATGGTCAATTGCATGCCTTGGTGCCCTCAATGGTTACTTGGACAGTGTGGAAAGGATATGCAGCTATAAGATTTGGGGAGGAACAATTTAATTACCAACAGCTTTTTAACAAAGCTCGTACAACAATATACACATGGTGCTTAGCAATGAATGGTAAGAAATTTGCAAATTCAATAACACATCTAGTTTCTTTGGCTTTCTCTCCACCTCTACGGACTAGACGCATGCGACTCATTAAATGGGAATTACCGCCATCTGGAAGAATGAAGCTAAATGTTGACGCCGCGGTTGGCCGCCTACAGTCAGCTGGGGGAGCAGTCCTAAGAAATGAACGCGGCCAACTAATCTCAGCAGTATGTTTCGCACTGCCCAATCAAAGCCCATTACGTGCAGAGCTAATGGCAATGACTACTGCTTTGATATATTACGCAACGCACTGGGACAACCTAATAGTTGAAACAGACTGTCGCTCGATCCTTCAACTAATCTCCGGTATTAGCAGATACACTGGTCCATTGGCGAATGAAATTCTACTGGAAAAACGTTTCTTGACACTCAATCAATCCACGTTATAGTATTGCCCTAGAGAAGCTAACACAGCTGCTCATGCAATAGCACGCCATGGCTACGCAGCATCCGGTCATCGCACGTTTACATCCATGCGTAGTCTGCCATGCGAAGTACGTGGAGCAATAAAGATGGATGTTACACTACCTGCGTTCCGTCCTTGATACTACACTACAAATGTCTCACATCATGGTGTTGGCAAAGTCATTTTGTTGTTGCCTGGGAGGTAAATCCTCACAGGAAACCCTGGTGCGTTCTCACACTATTCATGTGTACTTAATATTTATTATATTACATGCTTGGTCTTGCTCAATGCTATCACAAAACCATGGCCTTCTGTTTTGCATGTGTGTCATGTACTGCATGAGGAATCCCATTCCCACAGATGGACAAATGAACAGAAAGCGGATGGCCAAGTCACTTTGCTGTTGCCTGGGAGGTCATTCCTCACAGGAAACCCTGCTGCGTTCTCAAACTATTCATGGATACTTAATACTGCATATACTACATGAATGGTCTTGCTCACAGCCATCACAATACCATGTACTTTTGTTTTGCATGTGTGTTCTCGTTTGCATGAGGAATATCATTATCACAAATGGACGATGGAAACAAATGCGGCGGTCTGCAACAGTCAACAAGTGCACCATTATGGCATTACCCGGTGTCTTTCAACACAGATCGTCATCTTGGTTCAGTATGAGCCAGGGCGACCTCGGTATGTTCTGGGTTTCATCAACGCACTTGTCCTATAACTTCACTGTTTTCCTCCTAACTGCATCCTTTATTTCTTCTGAGGTACATGGTTCACTTGAAGTTGTATCAATCAATCATGGACTTGCACCAACATCGGCTAAGGGACATCCGACGTGGCTCAACAGTGACACTTTTGCAATCAAGAACTCATACTTGTATTCATTCACATATACGCTACGCGAAATGACCAATCATATAAATATGTACGCTTTTTCCTTCGCCAAGGTTTTATCCACAAGGGTGGTTTTACTTGGCAAGGTTTTAATGCGGCATATCATATATGACTGGAGACGCGACATCATAAGTGCTTTGTTTCATAAATTTTGTTATACAGATTGTTGTAATATGGCTTTCTTCCGCCACAAGTGAGGCTTTCAATAAAATTTAACTTTCAATAAAAAAACATATACATATATGTATTATTGAGAAATATATATATATATAGGGGGTATATATGTATATACATTGGCCAGGAGACTTTGGGGGGAGGTAAGCATTTGAATTCAATGCAATTAAGAAAAGCATGATATAGGTGGATAATTAAGATGCATCCTTCCTCCCCCATGGTTAATAGCCGCCGGTTGCATAACCAAGGGGGGAGTTAATTTCCACTTTCCTTGCTACAAGAAAGTCTTTTCCCTATCCACTTAAATGAAAGATATTCAAGAGACTCTTTCAAAATAAAGAGTGATCCTTCCTCTCCTCTCAAAGAGCCGGCGGGAAGAGGAGCTAAGGAGAGTCCAAGAATTCTACAACCTCAAGGCTTATCTAGGTAAGATCACCCTCCACAATCCTTTGGAAGTTACATTTGAAGGAATGAAGCTTACATAGCATCACTCTCTTTGACAAAACCGTGAACTACATGGTTTAGGCGAAGGTTTTCAAGACACCAAACCAAGGTCGTGTCCTAGCAAGAGTGGATTCCCCTCAATCCATCCAAGATGCTAATGGAAAAGATAGGAGGAAGTACTTCTTGTGCCAACAAGCTCAAGCAAGTCCCAAAGGCTATATAGGCAAGTACATTATACTTTTTGTGGCTTGAATGTGAGAGTGCTTGCATGAATGGCTAGATAACCTTAAGATTCAATCTTAGTTGTGATATGCTAAACTTTGATGCATAAACTTTCGGCCTTGGGGCCAAATGGCGTGTAGGTGTGAGTTTTTGTTTAAAGATGGAATCTTTATTGGTTTTATGCACCATTATGTGATAACCTAAGATGAACATGCTAAAGATTCTTTCTTTTCCATGGACGGGGTATATGGTGGAAGGGGTTGAAGAAATAGGGTGGTTTTGCATGAAATGGTAAATTATAGGGTAAAGTGGAGGCAAGATTTATGTCTTTGTGTGTTAAGCTTTACATGTTCCTTGTGGATATATTATTTTTCCTTGCATGTACCGAAATGGGCTGTTGGTGACTAGGGTGCGTATGCACCAAAAATGTTGCTAATGTTGAGTTAGTGGGAATGTGGTATGCTTAGCCAAATGATGATGTATGTGGTGTACAAACTGTTTTGTAAGAGATTGCATATGATGTTTGTAGCATGTTGAATCTGAAGATTTCCCATAAAAAGGGTAAGTTTGAAGCTTAATAAAGTGTTTATGACAAACAAAGCAATTAAGGGCCATATAGGAAGGAAATGTGACCAACTATGGAATTTACTGGAGCAGGGCATAATTTAGGCTGTTTTGTGAGACCCGAAAAGAGTCCTTAGGGACCTTCAATTTAGTTTATTTTTGGTATGACACTAGCCTTATGTGTATATTAGATATGAGAGTTGGAATTTTGTTAAAAAGAGTTACGGATTATTTTTAGTGAAATTGTTTCTAAAACTAGTCATGCTGGAAATTTCACTGGGTTAGACAGATTTTATACGACATAATGAGACACCGGAAAATGGACCTTAGGAATATGAAATTGGGCTAATTTTTGGTATGATACTAGCCCTAGGTGTTTACTAAGCTTGAGAGCTTGAATTTTTGAAAAAGAATTTATGGTGTGGTCACACTTGAATTTGTAGTAAAATCGGTCAATCCAGAAATCTGCATATAGCGGTTTTAGGAAAAAGAATGAATGACACCTTTAACGATATTATAAATCCCCGAAATTTATTTACCAACTACTTAAGACATAGGTGAACCCATCTATGTAAACCACTTATTTTTACAATGACTAATTGAAGGGTAAACACCATAAATAATTGGGCGTCACTAATCTGCGATTTTGGGCAGAATTGAGGAACTTGTTATAAGGCCTTAATCGAATGGACTTAGGCTAGTTACACAACTTGGGCTTACAATCACCAATTAATGGAATGTTATAATAAGTTTTCAAAGCTGGCCGAAATTAAAAGAGGTTTAATGGGCTTACCTGAATGACTAAAGAAAAGGGGCGCTGGAATTCAGCAGCCTTGTTTCGTGATTAATTAAACTAAGTGTCTTACACATTTTGTATCGTCACGAGAATTTTATTATGAACAAATAAGGCATTTTTATGCATACGCATGACAAGAATTATCGTTAGTGAGCCTAATCACAAGGGTTTAGGGCCGAATATAAGGTGTGTTCATGCTGGATATTTTTCCAGCATAGCGACGAGTTGTACATATGTGTATATGTAACGCATTATGTCATGATTTTCATAATACATATCATGCATTGCATCATCGTCATTTACATGATTTATGGCATTGGTTTTATGCGAAAAAAAGATGAAAAGCATTTTTTAAAGAAATGATCCTGTTTTAAAAGAACGCTTCCCACCGGTACCGTGTGTGTATGTTCCTGGCCAGTAAGGACCCGCCCAGACCCGGGGTAAATTGATCTGATGATATGGACTATTCAGGCCCAGAGAGAATAGACCCGATAAGTGATGACGTTACCGTTCCGAATCCGGGAATAATAGATTCGAAGGGGAGACGCGACCGCCTCAGATCCGGGAAGATAGATCTGAACACTTTATGGTTTTCTTGATGATGATGTTTTGAAAGAAAAGCATGAAAGATTATATTCTCATTTTTATCATGATGCATCACACGTACATATGTATGCATGTCACGTTTATTGAGTCATCGTGTAGTGACACATGAAACCTAGACTAAGTTGTTATGATTTGGTAGCTCCTAAGTATGACCTCACTAGTAATGATCCTTGATATGTACGAATTGATGCAAGTTACGAACTTTTATTGTTATGTTCTTTATTAAATAACGATTTTACTTAAGTTATGATCTTGATGCATTAAGTGTTGATCACCATCGGGTATTGAATGGAGGACAGGTATGTCTCTAAACCGAAATTTTGGGGTTCGGTTCTTGTATGTACATTCCATTTAATCCTCGATTATTATAGTGTACTTGCTGGTGACTTTGTCACTCACCCCCTATTTTTCCTCCCAGAGGATGCAGGGGACAACGTAGAGTGGATCGAGGATGAACCTAGGGTTCCCTACCCGTGAGTGCAGCGAAGGATGGAGGGATTAGGAGACATGACTTGCCGGATATGACTGATGACTGATTTGTAATTGTGATGAAAAACATCTACTTTTGAGATTTTCGGTACATTTGACTTGGGTTGTAAAACTAAGAATTATCTCGTGGATGTTTTTAATTTAAAGTTTTTATTCTGCCACGATTTCGCTTACTTGATGACGCATAAGCGCGAAAATCCATGCATTTTATTATAGATTACGATACGTTATGGATCGACGCCTGGTACTCTCCTTAGTGAAGTACGGCGGGTGCACCGGTTCCGGCTATGCCGGGATGCGGGCCGCCACAGATTGGTGCAAAATTCATCACAACATACAAGGAGAAATTGTTGGAATTTTGATATTATATGTTGACATAATCTTGTCAACTATTGGTTATTGATTTCTCTTCATTAAATCCAAGTTTTTTCAAATATATATGGCTTCTAAAACGTGATTATACAGTTGAAAATGATGGGGTATTCATTTTATGTCTTGATGCCAAGTGGACCAACCAAAAATAAGCTAGTTGGCAACTTGAATTTTCTAATTTGAAACCAACGGCTATATGGATTCTTTTGGAGCTGATTTTTGGGTCAAAATGGTTGCCTCTCTTGACCTATTCTCATGCAAAGGAGTTGAGTGATTCTTGTAGCATATTCCCTTCCAAATTATCTTCATTTTGGAAACTTTTTCCATGTCATTTTTGATGACACATTTCGGCCAAGATAAGGTTGCCAAGGTGGACAAATTTGTTTTTCCATATTGCTAAGTGTACGAGGTGATTATGTGGCCAGCTAATGATGTGAAGACAACTAAGACTTGATGATGAAGATGTTGACATATGTGCATTCTTATCTTCAAGGCCTATTTCACATTATAAATAGGAGGCAAAAGTGAAGAAGAGAGCACACACTTGAAAGCAAAAGTAGAAGCTCATTGTCTTTCTATCTTCTTCTCTTCATTCTTGTTTCATTCTTTCTGTAGCCAGGGTGTTCTTGTGATATTAGTTGAATAGCTACATGCCCCTTGTGTCTCATTTGTAAGATTGATTAGTCAAATTTATAAGGCTACATCAATAGGTTGTAGAGGTGTTGCAACCAAGAGTTGCATAGAGGTGTTCATCCAAGTCTTGAATAGGGTTGGTGTTTAACCCAAGGATCAAGCTTGGTTCTTGTTGTATTTGTGTTCATTCAATCATGAAATCCAATTAAAGGTTTTCTTTGGGATTGGAGTAGGTCACATTGGCCGAGTCAGGATAAATCTTCAGTGTTCTTGTCTTCTTTCTACTTTTCTATTTTCTCTCCATTTTCACTACAAACTTCACATAATTTCACACTTCTTGAAAAATTAGCAAAACACTTTCCAAATTCGTGATTTTTGGTAGAGTTATAATTCAGACTGTTAGCTTTCATTTGCAATAAGAATCACATGGTATAGTTTCAGGCCAGGGCCTTTTTGAAACTTAAACTAGACATCCTAAGAAGTGTTTTGAAATAAAGATCAACCTTTTTGGTTGAGTAATTAAAGAGACACACGTTTTCAAAGTTCAACACTATCCTGTCCAATTCTGTCCAGATTGACCATCTGAATCTTTTTATTTGGTTGAAGGGTCAAACAATCTTATTTTTGTCTTATTTTTGGACAGAATCTAGTCAAGACATTAAAATTAATTTCTATAAAGTTTCATAATATTTGGATTTGTGTACACTGAGTTTTGAATTTTTCACAAACAGGTTATGAATCTGAGGAGATCTCAAATTCTGTTTTCAAGGGGATTTTATTCAATGATAGTAGTGTAATTTTCGCTAACCACTATTCAACCCTCCCTCTAATGGTGTTTACTACAGGTGTACGGTCCAACAATTGGTATCAGAGACAGACCAACACAACTGTAAGAAGAGACATCAACACCGTTTTAAGAAGACATGGTCAAAACACAAGAATTCATAGTAGCCTGCTTATCTCAAATCAAAGGTACATGCAATGGCCATAGTTTCTCACAAAGGTGAGTTGGAAGGTATGTCTACCTAACGCCCTCCTCTTTTCGATGGTAATGATTTTCTTCATTGGAAACTTAAGATGATGTTATTCTTAATGACTATAGATATCGATTTAGGTTCTATAGTTGAAGACGGGCCGTACATTCCAATGGAAGTTGTTCAAGTAAACAGCGTAACACAAGAAGTCGAAAAATATAAAAGTGAATGGTTGGTTGAAGATAAGAAATGTCTATGAATGCTAAAGCTATGCAATTACTTTTGAATGGACTAACAGCCTTTGAAGCGGGATATATTTCAAATTGCACAAGTGCACACGACATTAGGAAATTGCTAGAATTAAAGCATGAAGGTACTAGCGGTGTAAAAGAGTCTAAAATAAACATGCTTATGATTGAACTTGAATCGTTTAAAATGTCGCCAAACGAATCCATAACATCTATGGATTTGAGGATTACTAATATTTCCAATGCACTTGAAGCTTTAGACAAATCTTGTATCAACAACGAAAAGGTTCAGAAAGTGCTACGGAGTCTTCCTGCTGAATAGGATCCGAAGGTAACAGCAATTGAAGAAACAAAATCAATCACAAAGATGAACGAACTGATCGGCTCGCTTAGATTTTATGAGGTAAAACTAAACCAAAGAAAATCCGAGTCATCTAAATCATCCTATTGCTTTCAAATAAACTGAGTCACATATAAATAATCATGAAAGTAATGGCGATAATGAATTGGACGATGATTTAATATTAATAGATAGAGAACTTCAAAATTTTTTCAAACGACCTAAATAGAATAGAAAACGATCTTCTTCTTCTACTTCTCAACTTTGAAAAAATAATTCTAATAGCAAGAAGTAGTATAATAAAAAGTTAAAATTTTACGAATGTGGTCAAAAAGGACACGTCTCTTATGATTGTCCGACAAAGAAAAACGCCAACAATAATAATAACAACAATAAACAAGACAAGGAGACGCAAAAATTTAAAAGGAGCCAAGTCAAGAAAAGTCGCGGGGCAATGAAGGCAAGCATATGGAGCGACTCCTCCGACTAAGAATCAGAAAATGAAGAAGCTCAAGTCTGCTTCGTATCCAGCGAGGTAATTTCTTCTTCTGATATAGATTTTGATAATGAAATGTCTTTCGATGAAATGTACGAAAATTTTTAAAGATGCATGCTTACTCTAAATGGTTATCTAAAGAAAAAAAGAAACTAATTGAAGAAAACGACAAGTTGAAGACGTCCAACTTAGAATTTTTCGATCAATTACAATCTTTTAAACAAGAGTCTAATAATACTCTTGATTCTTTAGAGATTAAAATTAAATCATATAGGAAAAATGAAAAAATATTTAAAAACCAAAAATAGCATGTTAAAAACTAAAGTAGATAAGTGTGAAAATGAGATAGTGCAACTTAAATCTTCCAAACTAGACTTAGAAAAAATGTTAGAACAATTTAAATCTGGAACTAACATGCTAGGTACACTTATATCATCACAAAAATATGGAAAGTATAAAAATGGGCTAGGATATAAAGAAGAAACTGTAAAGGTAGATGAACATACTAATTTGTTTCATCTTGTACAAAACTATCATACAAAACAGGAAAAATAAATTCAATTTTGCTTGCTATTGCATCTTTACTCCTAAAATAAAAATGCATCATGCATACCTAAAAACAACTAGGCAAAACTTTGCATCTAGACCACCTAGAAATTATGCCTATATGTACACAAATGTGAATAGACAAAATAAAATGCATGCAACTCAATATGATGCATATAAACATACACATATGAAATCGTCGTATTCTTCTCATAAGGCATATAGGAATGCACCTATATCATATTATTACACTTATAAGGTGCCGTTTAAAACTCAAAAACATATTCCATATCAAAAACGGCTACAATATAATACTTTTAGACCAAGATATAACACTTATATGCATACACCTACATTTAAATGGAATGGTCAAATGTTTTCTAATCCTTTGTATTCTGCAAATTATGAAAATGCCAAATATGTGCCCAAAAGGTACATCCAAGCTTGAATACCCAAAGGGTAATAAATAAAGGTGATACCCCTAACATTCAAGGACCAAAATAAACGGTTCCTAAAACTTTGTCTCCCTTGTAGGTAAATCATAAAGAAGGCAAACAGGAGACAAATCCAAAGAATCTAAAAAACATAATGGTTTTTAGACAGCAGATGTTCAGGGCATATGACGGGCAACCCAAACTATTCCCGAACTTGAACATGTTGAAAATGGAGGAAAAGTAATCTTTGGTGACAACAACAAAGGAAAGGTTATTGGAAAATGAACAATTGGGGACCCTAAAACATTTCAAATACGAAATGTGTTATTAGTAAGTAATCTTTCTTATAATTTATTAAGTATTTCTCAACTCATAGATTCTGGTTAATATGTTTCTTTTCTCCCTGATTTTTGTGATATAACTAATGAAGAAGGAGAAATTATATTAAAAAGAAATAGAGATGGTAACATTTACACACTATCACTAAATAACATGTTAGATGCTAGGATTAATTGTTTAATATCACATGACTTAGATGTGAACTTATGGCATAGAAGACTAGGTCATATAGAGATTTCAACCATAGAAAAGCTATTTAAGAAGAACCTAATTAAAGGTGTGCCTAAGTTAGATTATTTTCAATTATGTGAAACATGTATTAAAAGGAAAAATATTAAAGAAACATTAAAACAAAAACATAAAGTGAGTACTAGTCATGTAGGAGAAGAAGTCTAGGTGGACACTACTATGTGTGTCATAGTAGATGATTACTCACGATACACATGGACATTGTTCTTAAAACACAAAGGCGATGCTCCATTAGCAATCGAAATTCTTATCAAGCAACTCGAAAATCTTTATGAAGAAAATGTTAAAAGAATTAGAAGTGATAAAGGTGGAGAATTTAAAACCAAATATGTAATCAAGTATTGTAAACTACAAGGAATAAAACATGAATTCTCACCACCTAGAACACCACAACTCCATGGAGTTGTTGAACACAAAAATAGGACAATAAAAGAAATAGCTAGGACAATGTTTGTGTGAAAACAAAGTACCCAAATATTTGTTGGCTGAAGCTGTGAATTGTGCATGTTATATAATAAATAGGCTTTCTATTAGAAAGAAAATAAATAAAACACCTTATGAGTTATTAAATAATAGACAACCTAAGGTAGATTATCTTAGAGTTTTCGGATGCAAGTGTTTTGTGTTGAACACAAAAGATTTAACAAAAGTCTATTGAATGCATATTTGTTGGTTATTCAACTAATTCAAGTGCATGTAGGTGTTATAATCCTGTATGCATAAAAATAATTGAATCTATACATGTGAAATTTAATGAGAATGCATATCTTGAAACGGTTGATAAAACTCAACATAAACAAGAAAATAATGTTGAAAATATGTTTGATGATGATATATTACTTGATCCCGTTCATGATTTTCTAGAACCAACTCCCCCTGAATGAGTGATGCATTAACCCTTAGGTGAAATAAATGAAGAGATTTTGCAATTGGAAGATAATACAAATATTACACCCCGACTCCCGTTGATGTGATTCAAGGAGCCCTAAACATACAAACTTCACAAACAAGGGCCTTGAACATACTAACTCCACAAACAAGAAGCATTTGCACAAATAGAAGATGTAAACTAAAGAGCTTCTTGTTCAAACATGTGCAAGATGAGCAAAGGAATGTAGATGCATGATTTTTCTATGTTTATTGAGGCCGTGATTTGATTGTCCTTGAGTTTATTGCATATCATATGATGTAAGGGTTGGTGGGAGGGCAGGATGGCCATTTCATGTGTTGTCGTTGTAATATCGAGTCTAGTTGTTTGCGTTGTCTTTGTTTTAGGTCTAGGATATTTTATAGAGTCTTGTAATAGTGTTTATAGTTCTAATTACAGTTTTTGAGTGTTTTCTAACGTGACAAGGCTAAATAAGGAAAGTAGCTTTTGGAGAATTAAAATTCAGTTTTGTTGCAACCGTGTGTTGCCACCCCTTTGTGTGTTTTTCCTTTGGTTTTCACAAATCAAAAATCAAGGCTAGATCCAATCAAGGTTTGAACAAACCTAGTTGGTGAATCACAATCCAAGGATACAGAACAACGTGTTGGATTGGGAGATTTGAATTGCTCGACGTAGACGTTGCTGGCTTCTCTTGTCCCAAAAGGTGGTGTTTGCGCCATTGTCCCACGCAAGGGTTGATCAAAGGTGTCTTTTGGAGTTGAAAGAAGCGATCGTCATTTCCATACGATCCAAGATCGTATCAAAGTGGTATCAGAGCAAAGGTTTCTTCTTTACAACTCTCATATCCTTTACTGCTTGTGTTTTCTCACTGTCGTTATTCCTCCTACCCCAAACTACAATCTCCCACCTCTGCTCTTTCTTTTCCCTCAATTACAAGTCTCAACTTAAAACCGTGTTTTCTCACTGTCGTTATTCCTCCTACCCCAAACTACAATCTCCCACCTCTGCTCTTTCTTTTCCCTCAATTACAAGTCTCAACTTAAACCCATCCTCACAGTACGTTTGGCTTTCACTAAGTATTTTTTAAAAAAGGGCTTGGTTTTTTGTTACTCTCTTCAGCACATACGAAGACAAAAGGAAAAGAAAGTTCCTACCTTTGTCTGGATTCTTGCCTCCCTACATGTCCATGCATGCACGCCTACTTACTGAAACTATTGCTTGGAAAATTTTTTCCCTCTTGCTTAACTCACGAAATATCCATTCTGTTTAAAAAAAAGCTACTACTTTTTTTTGGTTTGCAAGTCATTACGTTGCACTTCAATCAACAAAGAAAAATAAATATCATTCTTAGCTTTTGTGCACTAGGCTGAATGTGTACAGCAACAGAAAAGTTTGGACTTTGCATGTATTTTTGCTATTAATCATTCAAGATCAAACACACTTGACAATATGTTCATTGTATTAGGATTTATATTCAGCCATGACATATAAATCTAGTCCATTGTCCAAAATATAGCTACCCGTGTCACAAAATAATCTTGTTGCTAACGAAGCTATTAGTTGATTTTTAGACTCTGTGTGACATTGTTTGCATTTGTGCTTGATTTGGTTGAAAAAATATTGTGTTCCAAGGCTGTTTTAACAAGAACCATACACGGCCATATAACCCAAAGGCTTCCTTGCACAACTTACCGCATAAAACACCAAAGGCTCTGCGAGAAAGCAACATAGAAAGGCTTGTTATATAGTCATTGTGATTTTTTTTCGGGACTCAGTTATATCCATCACCTCTCCTATTTGCAATGAAGTAATAGGCTGACTTCATACTACAGCAACCCTTTCTTCCGCTTCCATCCTTCCCAGGAGAAGGGCTATAACATCTTCAGAATCTCCAAACTTCTTATTATTTCTTTATTCCAATCGCTAGCTTCATTTTGCAAATGCTGTATCCATTAGAGACAGCGACATAACCCCTTCATTAATTGCGGGTGCTAAATTCCACAGCCGCAAGTGGTGTTGCGCTTAACTCGGAGTAGAGACAAGAACGAACCAAAAAAAAATCCTTTTTACTACTTTATTTTGATTCATTACGCCAACTTTTGACTGCAAAAAAGGGCCATGCACTAATCAAACAGGGCTTGCACGTACCAAAAAAAATATAGGCCATATACATACATAAGTTACACAAATCCTAATTGTCATCTTCTTGAACCTTGGGCACTTGATTTGTCACTTAATCAAACATCATTGTAAACAACTTGCATAAGGCTAAGATTAACAAAAGATTGCCAAGGGCAACCCTTAGTTTTCTTTGGCTCAGCCTTTGACATAATTTTTGGTCTCTTTTTCCTTGATTCTTAGAAGGTTAAGCGTGTTAAATTGTCTTGTTCTTGGCTTGATACCTTGCTTATTAGTTGCTGAAATTTGGATGGCACGTTGGAGAAAAAGGTGCAATTGATCAACGGATTGTGTTAGCCACTTGAGAAGCTTGCTTTGTTTGTATCTAGCCAAGGATTGGCTGAGGAAAGCACAAACTTGAGTGACTATACAAGAGCGTGAGAGGAAAATACATTTTGATTTTGATTTTCACTAACGTAACGAAATCTCTTTTGTCTTTATGTTAGTTTTCCTTTTCTTGTTTTCTTTATTTTATTTCAGGAGAAAATATGTCGTCAACCAATGCCGTAGCGGAGGAGACAAGGGCTGAACTGTCACTTGAAAAGGTGTTGGAGAAATTGCAAGAAATCTCCAACAAGGTGGAAGAATTGGATTGTAGAACCTTGAATCAACAAAGTTCACAAGTTGAAGAGTTGGTTGGCACCATTTAGGGAGTCATGTGTTATGAGCATGACTACAACGAGGTTGACAAACGCATGATTACCTTTGGAAAATCAAATGGTATTTACGTAAGAAATTTGCGTTGCAAAGTGCCTAATTTTCAAAATTATCCACAACAAGATAAAGATATTAAAGCATATTACAATGAATTGATAGATGACTTATATTATGCTTACATTGAAGAGATTGAAGAATTAACCATGATTAGATTCATTGCTGGGTTAAATAAAGATATTGCACATGAAATGATGCATTGTAGATATGAATCACTTGAAGCTATGTACGAGCACGCAACCAACATTGAAAATAGGATAAAATTTAAGAAGAGCATGGATGATTTTTTTGTTCAAATGCATAAGCGTGGCAAAGCTGAAATTGTTTCTAAAAAGGAGCAAAAAGCTGAAATTGTACCTAAAGTTGATGCTAACACAAAACCGAAAGTTGATTTGTTCCCACATGACTTGAATGAGGTCAAAGTTAATGCATCTAATGAGCATGAATTGCATGATAATACAGCTGAATTGCATGGCGAAATCTTGGTTGAATTGCATGAGAAAACGAGTGAACATGAGGATGATGTACATGTTGAAGTAGCATCGCCTATTTGCCTTGATTTGTGTGAACCATATGCATTAAGTGATCTTGAATTGAAACCTGAACTTCAGCTTGTGTTACATGAATTAGATGATGATTTAAATGATGAATCAGATGCAATTAATTTGGATGAAACTGAGTTGATAGTTAAGAGTGTTGGATCATTTGTTGTTGAATCTTTTAGAGTATGTGTTGATCTCCCTAATCTACATTGTTTTCATGATCCTTTTTATATGCATCACACACATGACCTTTAGTACACTCCATTCCCATAGTATGCTTGTTCATAGGATGATTCATACCATGTTTGCTCATGAGAAATGCCATATTACATTGTCTTGTTTCCGTTTCCAAATCTTGGTGACTTGTGACTTCGTTTGCCATGATAAATTGTTGGCCTATGTATTGATTGATTTTGAAATGTTCCTTGCATGATAGATTTTGGGTGCATCCTACACATTCATGTTTGATTGAGAGAAGCATGACTATACACCCTAAACACATCAAGAAGAGGTTTGTATTAACATGGAGTCGTGTTCTAGAGTGTGATAAGTCTTTCTTTTGGAAGCTTCATAAGTGTCTCACTTGTGCTTTGTTAATGCATCCTAAGCATGTGAAAGTGAAGATACAAAAGAGGTATGACTCTACACCTTATTTATCTCTTTGCCATGATCTTTTACTTGTTCATGATTCTACATATGCATTTATTGAGTTAGAGTTTGAGGTGTATGTTTGTGTGCACCCTAAACATGTTAGGAAGAGGTGTTTATTGATGTCTAGATGTGTCATAATTGGAGTATGTGATCATCCTAAGCATGTTAGACTTAAAATATGTTTGTCCATTGCACTTGGTTTGTTTGAACTTGTATCTGACATAGTTTATGAGTCATCTGTGGAGTATCACTCTTATCCATTTGCATGTTTAGATTCAAGGTTGAATCCTTTTGAAGAGGGAGGGAATGATGCGATTCAAGGAGCCCTAAACATACAAACTTCACAAACAAGGGCCTTGAACATACTAACTCCACAAACAAGAAGCATTTGCACAAATAGAAGATGTAAACTAAAGAGCTTCTTGTTCAAACATGTGCAAGATGAGCCAAGGAATGTAGATGCATGATTTTTCTATGTTTGTTGAGGCCATGATTCGATTGTCCTTGAGTTTATTGCATATCATATGATGTAAGGGTTGGTGGGAGGGTAGGATGGCCATTTCATGTGTTGTCGTTGTAATATCGAGTCTAGTTGTTTACATTGTCTTTGTTTTAGGTCTAGGATATTTTATAGAGTCTTGTAATAGTGTTTATAGTTCTAATTACAGTTTTTGAGTGTTTTCTAAAGTGACAAGGCTAAATAAGGAAAGTAGCTTTTGGAGAATTAAAATTCAGTTTTGTTGCAACCGTGTGTTGCCACCCCTTTGTGTGTTTTTCCTTTGGTTTTCACAAATCAAAAATCAAGGCTAGATACAATCAAGGTTTGAGCAAACCTAGTTGGTGAATCACAATCCAAGGATACGGAACGACGTGTTGGATTGGGAGATTTGAATTGCTCGACGTAGACGTTGTTGGCTTCTATTGTCCAAGAAGGTGGTGTTTGCGCCATTGTCCCACGCAAGAGTTGATCAAAGGTGTCTTTTGGAGTTGAAAGAAGCGATCGTCATTTCCATACGATCCAAGATCGTATCAAAGCTCGTATCATCCGTAGAACGGATTATATCGTTGTACCGTAATTGTAGTAATTGGTGTAGGTATGCCTATGTAAAACTTAAACACTATTAAAATTATCTTAATAAGTATAAGAATAATCAAATAGGCCTATAAAGAATGGTACAATTTTATTTAGAAAATGAAATAAAAGGAAAAGAAAATACCACTTGGAGAATGATCAACAACAACAACATTACCCCATTGCCTTAGAGGATCCCACCTATGACGGGGTATGGGGAGGTCGGATGTACGCAACCATACCCATGTGTGAGAAACACATGGAGGTTGTTTCCCCATGACCCATAATGATGCATCCAGTTGTGTCGATCAACTACTACTTCACAATATAAGAAGCGCAACCAATTTAGTGAGTCATTTTGCTCTATTCTATCATATTCCAAAGTCAAGGAAGAGTGTATCCTTGACTCCATTAGAAATGGAAAGTCACTTGGAGAATGATAAAATGGGAAATTCAACCCTCCATTTGCACCCTACCCAATCCGCCCCCATCATACTCCAATTGTCCTCCATTTCATCCTTTTTAATTTTCCATCTAATCATTTTTTTTCTTACACCATGCAAATTCCTCCCAATCATTTTTCATGCATCCATTTTTTCCCTCCACTATCTTCTTCCTCCAAGAAATTCCCACCATTTGCCCCCCCCCACTAAACATCCGGCCAAGGCTTGCATCCAAGACATAAGGAGAAATTTCATCCAACAATTCACTTCATTCTTACACTCATCACTCTCTCTCATCTCAACTAGTCTCATCACACTCCCTTTTCTCTTCAAGAAACTCAAGTCCTCCCTTCCATTCTCCTCCAAACCGTAAGCTTTAAGACAAGAAGGAGGATAACTTCTTCCTTTCTATAAGCAAGAATCAAGGTCGCATACACTCTAAAACTCAAGGTAACCATTATCTCTATCTCCTCCACATCTTTTTCCCTTCCATTCTTCACAAAGATACTCAAATTAATTCCATCCTAGGCTTCCACCCATAGGTTTCAACAAAGAGGTAAGAGGAGCTTCCCCAAGCTCATCAAGCGATATTCAAGGCAAAATTCACCTAGATTAAGCCTTAGAACATCTATACTTTCATTTCTTTAATGAAAGACTAATTCTTTTTATCCTTTTTGGCCTCAAGGCCGTACCTACACAAGCCCAAACCAAAGAGGCAATTTTGCTCTTTTAGGTGCAAGATTCAAGTATCCAAGACAAGTATTCTTCCTAGCTCCTTCAAGAAAACTAAAAATGGAGTTTCGCATGTTCTTAATCAAGAAATGGATCATGCATGGATCAACTAAAATGAAGTCGCTAACACCAAGTGATGAAAAGTATGTTTGTATGTTCAAGTTGTGTATGAATGTGTCCTTTTCTTAGATGGATTCATCAAGATGACTAGGATGATATTTAAATATAACATGCATGGCGAAAATGAGGCATAAATAAGCCCTTTGAGGGCGTGCATGGCAAGAAGGTATAATCTTTATCATTCATTTATCACCTTAATGCAAATTGTAGGAACATGAGTACATTTTCCTAGAAAGTGTACTAAGAACTTCATCAATCATCATCTTCATACATGTATATGGAGAATTACACCATCTCCTTTATGTACATATGTAAGAGAAGGGATTTACATGATTATGGTCATAGTATAGTACATTTATGGTACAATACAAACCATTTCATAATGCATGTCATAAAAGATGCTATCTTTGATAATCTACATCATAGAATCACCATTTTCCCTCCATGATGGGGCGGTCATGAGCCTCCATCATAGGCCATGGATTTATCACCATCATCATGATGTGTATCTTGATGATCATAGTCTAAAGAGGTGATTCCATGGATGCTACACTCCTATGTGCTTGCATGTCACTTTTATCACGATTTTCACCATATTTATGGTTCATATGATCATGAATATATTGATGTGATGTAATATAAATTGAACATGTTAAA
Source organism: Eustoma russellianum (assembly GCA_036186865.1). NCBI lineage: Eukaryota > Viridiplantae > Streptophyta > Magnoliopsida > Gentianales > Gentianaceae > Eustoma > Eustoma russellianum. The sequence continues at coordinate 12,463,830 of AP025071.1, forward strand.
GAAATCATGGATTTTGATGGTCATCATATGAAATCTTAAAAGTGATCATGATTGGAAAATATAAGACTAGATGTTATCAAAATAGTATCAAGCATGCACACTTTGGAAAATTTAATATGGCAATAACCCCTTAACATTCAGCCAATAAGCCTAAATCATGTCATGTTGATGTACAAATTGCCATTGGAATATACTTAAGGAATTATGTACATGGATGATGTGTAAATAAAAGAAAAATTTCTATAAGTGTAACAATTACATAATGTTGAAATTCCAAGAATTGGACATAACTAGTTTTGGCCCAATGGCCATTTTGGCACCAAAATGATGAATTACACCCATGTAAAAATCTCTATGTGACTAGATTTTATTATGTGTTATATTTTTTATTATGTGTTAACGTTTAGGAGTAGAAGAATATGGCATTATATTATGACAAAAAACGGCAGCCTAGAGTTAGAGTTTTCAGAATTTTCAATCTCAGAATTCCCGAATTTCGGCAGCTTTGTGTTGTCTTCATTCTTGTGTTTTTCCTTTGGTTTTCACAAAGTACAATCAAGGCTATATCCAATTAAGGTTTGAGCAAACCTAGCTGGTGAATCACAATCCAAGGTTACGGAACGACGTGTTGGATTGGGAGATTCGAATTGCTCGACACACACACACACACACAGATATATATATATATATATATATATATATATATATATATATATATGTATGAAACATTACCACAATGGAATGCTACATTAAATTTAAGAATTAAATTTGTATAATTGGACACTTTCGGCCCTAGGCCCAAATTGGGTGCCTTGTCATCGATTGACTTCTTCCAAGCATCGTCATGTAAATGCATGTATAACATGTGTTGGGATTCTATTATCATTAAAAGACAAGCATAACCGTATCACTTGACAGAAAGAAAAATTAAGAAAGAACTTACATCAACTTTCGGCCCTATCCAACATGATTTATAACCACTTGTATCCTCTTAACTGAATATAAGTATTATACGTGTAATATATGTAACAAATAGCATAAATGCTTAATGCCTCAAGTTAAAGAAATGAAGATATGCATGTATCATAAGAACACGGCCCAAAAGGGGTAATTTGGCTAAATAAGGCAAGCTAGTTGCATAAACACAATCATGTAACAAAGAATTACATAATTCAAATCAAGAACAATCACGATGCTAATTCCAAGAGGAGACATATGCCAAGGATACCCTCATGCATGTTGTCTTCATGATTTTTAGCACAATAAGTTTTATTTACAACACGTTTATGAAATGATGCAAGAAATATTTTTAAAGCTTTCATGATATAAGAAATTGTACCGCCTGAGGAATGATTCTATACGACTTATGCATGTGTCTGTGGTTGAGTATAACACCTTGTCAGGGACAAGGGTTCTCTACCTTTCTGTATACGCATGATCTGTTGGGTGAGTGTAACACCTTGTCCGGGACAAGGGATCTCTGCCTTTTAGTTACGTCTACGACGTTCTGTATGGAGAGCTGCCTGATGTCTGGTCCTGGGGGAGGAAGCCAGGGGCAAAATACGTTATTGCAAAGTGTAACACCGCGTCGGTGGATGATGGATTCTCCGTTATAACGCGTCACCGTTGGTCCTATGTACGATGATGTAACACCGTGGTTGGACCATCGGAATTCATAGACGGTACTCATGGCTATTCGGAGAATCATTCGATATGTCATAGGTACCATTCTTATGTTACAAAAAGTGCTATTTCGACTACACCTTTTTAGTGACTAGGTATACTGATGATGTGAAATTATTGTGTCGATAGGATGGCATCAAGACCATGAGGTAGACCATGTATGGACAGATCAGTATAGTTAACCCCACCACCACCAGCACCACCGGTCGAGGACCCGGTGCCACCACCACCAGAGCAAGTCCCACCTCCACAGGCACAGGGTCCTGGATGTATTCCGCAAGTATTCTTTGATGCTATGATCAAGTTAGGGCAGGTAGTTGGAAATGCTCAAGCTGCACCAGCCCCACCACCTCAACAGCCGCAACCATAACAGATGGGCACTAGATATTTCTTCAAAGAACTCAAGAGGCCCCGTGCGCCCAGCTTTATAGGAGGCCCTGATCCAGACGAGGCTGAAAAGTGAGTGGATGAGGTTGAGAACTGTTTTGACTTACTGCAAGTACCAGACGAGGTCAAGGCTCAGATAATTCGCCCCTTTCTGATTGGCAAGGCTTGACCACACTTGTTGCTTGGGAAATATTTGTGATGATTTCTGGAAATTTTATATTCCACCCTCGATGACCATCAGAAAGATCAGTGACTTTGAATCTCTGAAACAAGAGGTTGGTATGACTGTTTCAGAATATGCCAATCATTTCACGGCACTAGGTCGGTATGTCCCGTCTGTAACGGCATGAGAAAGAATCATCATGGTCAAGTTTGAACGGGGATTAAGCTAGAGGATCCGGACTTGGATTGTAAATGCAAACCTAGTCAATTTTGGTCATTTGTTGGACGCATGCTACCCGATTGAATAGGATATCACTCGAAGAGATGAAGAGACTAAAGGCAAGAGGCCTCGAGAAATAACAGGTGGATGGTCCGAGCAGCGGACCAAATTTTAGAAGAAATCAAGTGGACGACCATAGCCCCAACAGCAGCGTGGACAGAGACAACTTGAACCACAACGACTGCAAAATCAAACACAGCCATCTTCTCTTAAGTGTCAAACATGTCAAAAGAATCACCTTGGGGAAAGTCGCATGGAAAGAAGAGCATGTTTTGAGTGCCGGTAAGACCGGACATATGATCAAGGAGTAACTTGAGAGGCAGAAGCAGCAGCATCAAGGAGGACGTCCCCGGGCTAATGTTATGGTTCATATCATGACAGACGCAGAAGTAGAGGAGGCACCGGACGTCGTGACTGGTATTCTCAATTACATGCTTGAACCTAATTGGTATGGCTTGTTCTAAGTGTTATACAATGTTGCATAATAAAACTTCATGCTAGGATTTTAAGTATCTAAGGTAGAAATCCCACATTTGTATATGAGTGGATTCAGGTGCGATACTAGTAAATAACTTACTGGTGAACGTGATGTTTGATAGTGGCGCAAGCCACTCCTTTATATCTAAATGATTCGCATGGAATCTGGACAGCTGCCCTACCTAGTTAGAAAACCCCTACAGGGTTCTAGAAGCGGGCAATCAGATTATCGTGTCACACCACTTGTGTAAGAAATGTGGAATTCAAATGGAGGGTCAGCAATTCGAGGCAACATTAATTCCGATATAGATGGGAGATTTTGATGTTATTCTGGTATGGACTGGTTGTTCCATAATCATGCACAGGTAGATTGTCAGAAGAAGCAAATAGTGATATAGAACACGGAACAGAAAGAAATCACCTATCAGGGAAATAATAAATTAAAGAAGACCCTACAGAATGTACACCTGATCGCGGTACAGGCCTTTTGAGCATTAACGAAAGGAAACAAAAGCTTTTTAGTATATGCTCTGGAAGCACCCTGGAGAGCATTCCAGTAGTTTGAGAGTTCCCAGAAGTATTTCCAAAAGATTTGTCAAGCTTGCCACCAGATCAGGAAATCGACTTCGAGATTAATGTGATGCCCGGAACAGAACCCATCTCGCAGGCTCCGTACAGAATAGCTCCCGCAGAATTAAAAGAGCTGAAAGCACAATTACAGGGATTAATCGATAAAAAGTTCATCAGGCCTAGTGTATCGCCATAGTGAGCACCAATGCTGTTTGTAAAGAAGAAGGATGGTAGCATACGGCTTTGCATCGACACAGGGAGTTAAATAAAGTCACTATTAAGAATAAGTACCCCCTGCCCCGGATTGATGTCTAATTTGACCAGTTGAGAGAAGCCGCTATATTCAGTAAAATCGATCTCCGTTTTGGTTATCATCAACTGAAAATTAAAGTCGAGGACATTCCAAAGACCGCTTTTCGAACCCGATATAGGCATTACGAATTTTTTGTAATGCCCTTCGGATTGACCAATGCCTCAGACGCATTCATGGATCTCATGAACACGGTATTCCTTGAACAGCTGGACAAATTCATCGTAGTTTTTATCGATAACATTATGGTATGTTTGCCAGATGAAAATACTCACGCCGAGCACTTGCGGATTGTACTAAGCATATTATCGATAATAGGAGTGTTACCTTCTTGGAACATGTCGGTATCGGAAGCTGGTAAAGCAATGGACCCCAAGAAGATCAAGGGGATTACAGATTGGTCACGACTGATGAACGTTACTGAAGTTCAAAGCTTTCTGGGGCTAGACGGCTATTATGAAAAGTTTGTTGAGGGATTATCCAGAATAGTAGTACCACTCACAAGACTAACACAAAAGAAAACGAAACTTGAGTGGACTGCAGACTGCGAAAAAAGCTTTACTTAACTCAAACAAATATTAACCTCAGCTCCAATCCTAGCCCAACTAGTTGCCGGAGAAAGTTACACTATCTACAGCGACGCTTCTCGAATGGATTAGGTTGCATCATGATGCAGAAGAACCGATTCACGACGTACGCATCCCGACAGCTTAAACCTTATGAACAAAATTACCTGGTGCACGATTTTGAATTATCTGCTGCAGTGTTCGCACTAAAAATCTGGAGGCATTACCTGTATGGGGAACAGCTTGAGGCGTACACAGATCATAAGAGTCCGAAATACTTGTTTTCCTAGAAGGAGTTAAACATGAGGCAACGCAGGTGGCTTGAGCTTAATAAGGATTACGATTTGGCCATTCATTATCATCCGGGTAAGGCAAATAAAGTGGCTGATGCACTGAGCCAAAAATCTAGCCACGCAAGACAGACACCTCTGGAGTGAGACATGGCTGAATTCGAGTTAAATATGGCCGAGTCTACCGTTAATATTCTAGCAACCCTAGTAATCTCGCCAACATTAATCGATCGGATAAAGAATGCATAGTTAGAGGATGCCAAGTTTTCAAAAATTGCAGATAAGGTTAAACAAGCACCAGCTAATGATTTTCAATTTAGAGAGGACGAAAGTTTATGGTTCTAGAACCGACTATGTGACCAAACATGAGGAAGTCCAGAGAGAGTTCCTAAAGGAAGCTCACAATTCACGATTGTCAGTACACCCCCGAGCCACCAAAATGTATCAAGATTTGGAGCAGCATTACTGATGGAATGGAATGAAACGAAAAATTGTTGATTATATGGAACGATGTCTAATATGTTAGCAAGTAAAGGCGGAACACCAAAAACCAGTGGGACTTCTGCAACCGTTAGAAATTCCTGAGTGGAAGTGGGAACATATCACTATGGATTTCGTCACAGGACTCCCAAAGACTCGAGGAGGCAGCGACACCATATGGGTAATCCTAGACAGACTTACTAAATCCGTGCATTTCTTACCAATGCCGATTCAAGCTTCGATGGAAAGACTGGTACAAATGCATATGGATCACGTCGTGAGTACGCATGGTGTTCCAGTAAGTATAGTCTGCGACCGAGATCCTCGTTTCACCTTTAGATTTTGGACCACGCCACAGCATGCTATGTGTACCGAAATTTGAATGAGTACTGCATTCCATCCACAGACTAATAAATATACTAAAAGAACAATACATACTCTAGAGGGCATGTTACGTGCCTGTATGTTGGATTTTCATGGTAACTGGGATAAATCTGTGAAGCTGATGGAGTTTGCGTACAATAATAGTTACCACTACTCGATTGGAATGGCACCTTTCGAAGCGTTATATGTACAGAAGTGTCGATCAACCTTGTACTAGGAGAGTAGATGAAAGAGAAATTACCAGGCCAGAATTAGTAGAGAAAATCAAGGATAAAGTCCGACGGATATGCAAAAAACTAGAGGTAGCTCAGGATCGCTGCAAAAGCTGGGCAGACTCGAAAAGCCAACATATTGAGTTTAAGGCTGGTGAGAAAGTATACCTGAGGGTCTCACCAACGAAAGGGGTAATACGCTTTGGAGTGAAAGGGAAGTTGAGTCCTTGCTTTATTGGACCATATGAAATTTTGGAAAAGGTTGGGTCCGTAGCATACCGACTAGCATTACCACCTTTCCTCTCACAGATACACGATGTGTTCCATGTATTGCAACTGCAAAAGTACATGCATGACCCGAGCCATTGTTGGAACATCAGCAGGTGGAAATTTAGGATGATGCTTCCGATGACGAAGTGCCAGTATGTATTTTAGACCAAAAAGAGCAAGTACTGCGAAGTATGTCTATTCCATTTGTTAAGGTGCAGTGTAGTAATCACACCGAACAGGAGGCTACTTGGGAACCATAGCTACAAATGAGGGAGCAATGCCCTCAGCTCATTGACTAAGGTACGTAAGTTTCCAGGCTGAAACTTTTTATGAGGAGGGGGGAAATGTTATACCCAGATTCACATAGAACGGATTATATCGTTGTACTATAATTGAAGTAATAGGTGTGGGTATGCCTAAATTAAACTTAAACACCATTAAAATTATCGTAATAGGTATAAGAATAATCAAATAAGCCTATAAAGAATGGTACAACTTTATTTAGGAAATTAAATAAAAGGAAAAGAAAATACCACTTGGAGAATGATAAAATGGGAAATTCAACCCTCCACTTGCACCCTACCCAATCCGCCCCATCATACTCCAATTGTCCTGCATTTCATCCTTTTTAATTTTCCATCTGATCATTTTCTTTTTCTTACACCATGTAAATTCCTCCTAATCATTTTTCATGCATCCACTTTCTCCCTCCACTATCTTCATCTCTAAGAAATGCCCATCATTTGCTCACTTCATTCTTACACTCATCACTCTCTCTCATATCAACTCCTCCCATCACACTGCCTTCTCTCTATAAGAAACCCAAGTCCTTCCTTCCATTCTCCTCCAAATGGTAAGCTTCAAGACAAGGAGGAGGAGAACTTCCTTTCTACAAGCAAGAATCAAGGTTTCATACACTCTAAAACTCAAGGTAACCACTATCTCTATCTTCTCCACATCCTTTTCCCCTTCCATTCTTCACAAAGATACTCAAATCAACTCCATCTAAGGCTTCCACCCCTAGGTTTCAACAAGGATGTAGGAGGAGTTTCTCCAAGCCCATCAAGTGAGGTTCAAGGTAAAATTCACCTAGATTAAGCCTTAGAAAATCTATACTTTAATTTATTTCATGAAAGACTAATTCTTTTTCTCCTCCGTATCTACACAAGCCTAAACCAAATAGACAATTTTGATCTTTTAGGTGCAAGGTTCAAAATCTAAGGCAAGTATTCTTCCTAGCTCCTTCAAGAAAACTAAAAATAGAGTTTCTCATGTTCATAATGAAGAAATGGATCATACATGCATCAACTAAAATGAAGTCTCTAACACCAAGTGACAAAAAATATGTTTGCATGTTCAAGTTGTGTATGAATGTGTACTTTTCTTGGATGGGTTCATCAAGATGACTAGGATGATATTTAAATATAACATGCATTGCAAAATGAGGCATAAATAACCCCTTTGAGGGTGTGCATGGCAAGAAGGCATAATCTTTATCATTCATTCATCACCTTAATGCAAAGAGTAGGAACATGAGTACATTTTCCTAGAAAGTGTACTAAGAACTTCATCAATCATCATCTTCATAAATGTATGTGGAGAATTACAACATCTCCTTTACGTCCATATGTAAGAGAAGGGATTTACATGATTATGGTCATAGTATAGTACATTTATGGTACAATACAGACCATTTCATAATGCATGTCATAAAAGATGCTATCTTTGATAATCAATATCATAGAATCACCATTTACCCTCCAAGATGGGGCGGTTATGAGCCTCCATCATAGGCCATGGATTTATCACCATCATCATGATGTGTATCTTGATGATCGTAGTCTAAAGAGGTGTGATTCCATGGGTGCTACCCTCCTATGTGCTTGCATGTCATTTTTATCATGATTTTCACCATATTTATGGTTCATATGATCATAAATATATATGATGTGATGTATTATAAATTGAACATGCTAAAGAAATCCAGGATCTTGATGGTAATCATATAAAATCTTAAAAGTGATCATGATTGGAAAATATAAGACTAGATGTTATCAAAGTAGTATCAAGTATGCACATTTTGGAAAATTTAATATGGCAATATCCCCTTAACATTCGGCCAATGGGCCTAAATCGTGTCATGTTGATGTACAAATTGCCATTGGAAGTACTTAAGCCATTATGTATAAGGATGATGTGTAAATAAAAGAAAAATTGCCATAAGTGTACAATTACATAATGTTGAATTTCAAGAATTGGACATAACTAGTTTCGGCCCAATGTCCATTTTCTCACAAAAATGATGAATTACACCCATGTGACAATCTCTATGTGACTAGATTTTTGTTATATGTTTTATATATGAAAAATTAGCACAATGGAATGCTACATGAAATTTAGGAATTAAATTTGTATAATTGGACACTTTCGGCCCTAGGCCCAAATTGGGTGCCCCGTCATGGATTAACTTCTTCCAAGCATCGTCATGTAAATGCATGTATAACATATGTTGGGCTTATATTATCATTAAAAGACAAGCATAAAGTATCACTTGATAGTAAGAGAAATCAAGAAAGAACGTACATCAACTTTCGGCCATAAGGTGTATGGCCCTATCCAAAATGGTTTATAAACACTTATACTCTCTTAAAATCAATATAAGTTTTTATACGTGTAATATATGTAAGCAAATAGCACAAATTCTTAATACCTCAAGTTAAAGATATAAAAATATGCATGTATGATAAGAACACGGCCCAAAAAGGGGTAATTATGCCAAAGAAGGAAAGCTAATCGTATAAACACGATCATGTAACAAAGAATTACATAATTCAAATCAAGAATAATCAGGATGCTAATTCCAGAGGAGACCTAGGCCAAGCATACCCTCATGCATATTGTCTTCATGATTTTCAGCACAATGATTTTTATTTACAATACGTTTATGAAATAATTTTTACAAGAAATATTTTTAAAGCTTTTGTAATCTAAGGAATTGTACCGCGAGATGAATGATTCCATACGACTTATGCATGTATCTGTGGTTGAGTGTAACACCTTGTCAGGGACAAGGGTTCTCTACCTTTCTGTATACGCATGATCCATTGGTTGAGTGTAACATCTTGTCCGGGACAAGGGTTCTCTGCCTTTCAGTTACGTCTACGACATTCTGTATGGAGAGCTGCTTGATGTCTGGCCCCAGGGGAGTGTTAAGTTATAAAACGTTTTGATGATGAAAAGATGTTTTGAATGAGCTAAAATTATGCTTAATATTTGATGCAAGATAGGCAAAACACATTATGTCCAAAGATGGATGAGATTGCAAGTCACTGGTTGACATCGATCTCTCAAACAGGGGACATCGATCGATCGAAGTCCTTGACATAGATCGATCGATGTCTGACTGAAGACATCGAACCCTCAACCAAGTGACATCGATCGATCGATGTCACTTCATACCCTGACTTCGATCGATCTATGTTGGACTGAGGACTTCAGTCTCTCAACCAGGTGACATCGATCGATCGATGTCACTTCAGCCCCTGACATCGATCGATCTATGTCTGACTGAATCAGACATCGATCGATGTACTCCAGAATTCAAATTTTTTGAACGTTGGAATAAAATCTAAGGTTGATTTTCAAGGTTTTCTCTTTCCAATCTTATTCAAACTTCTTGTGGACTTTAACCCAACTGATTACATGCTTCCTTGACTATTGTAAGCTTGTCTAAGATTCTCTAGGGTGGCTATCCAAGATCAAATCACTCCATAGGGTGGCTAGAGACTATTTTGGCATTGTCTTGACATTTTTGAAGATGAAGACTTGGTGGAAGGCCTCAAAAACGTGGTGAACTTCATCTATAAATAGAAGAGGCTTGGATGAAGCAATTACACACTTTCAACATCATCTAGCTTCATTTTACATTGTTGTATATTTCTCTCATACTTGTAAATTTGTTTAAAGCTTGTCTAGCTTTCTTTGATCTTCATTGTTTGTATATTGAGAGAAAGAGAGTCAAGCACAAGAGGAACCATAAATATTTGATCTCTAGCTTGTGCTTAGACTTGTGAGAAAGTGTGAACCTTACTATATATCTTCAACCCATTGTGAGAAGTTCTTGAGAGAACTTTTGTTGAAGCTGTGAGGAAGCAAGAAGTTGTTCTTGCTAAGAGCTGTAGTTGTTGTGTTTGCACAAGTGTGTTGTGCAAAGAAGTTGCTGTTGTTGTTGCTTATACTAAAGTGTTAGTGTAAGTGTTGCTGTGGTTGTTCTTATTGTTCATAATAAGAAGAGTAGTTGTTGAAAATCCACTTTGGAAACAAAGTGGTAGTGGAGTAGAATCATTTACGATTCGAACCACTCTATATCCGGTGTACACTTTCATTGTCTCTCATCTCCAATTCTTACTCTGATTTTGAATATCTTTTTGAGTTGAGAAAAACAAGAAAATTCCGCAAAAGAGCCAAACACTCTATTCACCCCCCCCCTCTAGAGTGTATTTCGGACCTTACAGGGAGGACATCAGGGGCAAAATACATCATTGTAGAGTGTAACACCGTGTCCAGGACTTGGGTTCTCTGTTATAAAGTGTCACCGTTAGTCCTATGTACGTATGATGTAACACCGTGGTTGGACGATCGGCATTCATAGACGATACTCATGGCTATTCGGAGAATCATACAATATGTCGTGGGTACCATTCTTACGTTATGAAAAGTGCTATAGCCAATTCAAGCCATGTCATGTTTATGTATGTATGAATGAAAATGTTTATCGAAAGTGTTAAGATGCATTCCTCACGACCATGTCTCAGGAACCCTCAGTGCCCTTAGGTTACGACTCTCATAGTGTGAACCAGTATGACCAAAGAACAGCAAGAAACAAAACCAAAAAGATTACGCACAAGAATGATATCGACTATATGCTAAGACAAGAATGATCAATGAAAGAATACATTTAAATTAAGATGCTCTTTTTCTCTTACGTGATACATGTTGGATTTGCTGTACTGTTTATCTTTGTTGATTTCTTCACTGATATCTTCATACATGTGGTACATATGTTATCTGTACTATACTTTATTGTATTATCCACTTCCCCTATCCCCATGCATGATCCACTTGACGAATCTAGGCAGAAATACTTGCTGAGCGATTCGTTATCGCTCACCCCATTATTTTACCATACAGACCCAAAGGACCCCAAACCAGAGTTCATAGGGGATGAGCCTCGAGACTAGGTGTGGAGAGCTGACTAGTAGCAAGTAGTGGCATCTTTCGTATTTTGATATTCAACTCTGTATTTTGATTTTTATACCAATGATGTACTGATGACACTTATTCGGATGTATTAGGATGTACTTATGTCGACGTTTGTTCCTACTCATGTTACTTTGCTTCCGCTCATCCATACATGTTATGACGATATGTGCATGAATGTTATCGACGCCTTGTATTTCTCGTAGCAGAGTACGGCAGATGCATCGTGCCGAGACCCTAGTCCTGGGCAGGGTGCTACAACAACTAACTTGCAAGATGATCCAATTGTATAAGATAATGTTCACACTAATGAAACATTTGAACAAGATGAGGGCGAACCTAGTCAACCTAGGAATTGGTGTCTTATAAAAGATAAACATAAACACCTTAAAGAATTGATTATTGAGAATCCGAGTGATGGGGTTAGAACTCGAAGAAACATAAGTCAAGCTGAAGGATATAGCTTAATATCACACTTAGAGCCTAAGAACGTTAAGGAAACCCTAGTTGATATATCGTGGATAGATGCATGCATGTGTAATTTTAATCAATTTACTAGGAACAACGTGTGGGACTTAGTACCTAAACCAGAAAATAAATCCATTATAGGAACAAAATGGGTATTAAGGAATAAAATGGATGAACAAGGGAATATCACAAGAAATAGGGTTAGGTTAGTCGCACAAGGTTAAAATCAATAAGAAGGAATTGATTATGATGGCATAAAGTAACCTATAGTTGACATAAAGTAACTATGGTTTACATAAAGTAACTATAGTTGACACAAAGTAACCTTGGTTGGGTAAAAGTAACCAAGGTTAATTAATTCTAGTAGCCTAACTAAACTATGGACAACTCCCTCCCCTTAACCCCAAAACCCACGGCTGCATCCTTAGTGAAGGGAAGAAAAATTTCCTCCAAGCAATTTTAGAACACACCACTCTCAAGAAGTCACAATGGAGCAAGGAGACTTCCCTATTTTCTCCATTGTAGAACACGGCTAGTTGAGCCAACAAAACCAAGATCTTCAAGCCTCAATAACTCATCTAGGTAAGTACATGCTAAGTGTTCTAAGTGAATTCCATGTTTCAAAGAATGAAACTCATATGGGTATCTCTTGTCTTGCCCGAAAACGTGACACCAAGATGATCATTAGGAGAAGATTGGTCAAGCCACTAGGAGGAGCTAACGTCTTGGTGGTTGAAATCCATTTCAAGCCCTATTCAAGTTTCATCTTGGTAAGGAAATCATATTCCCAATGAAGTTGTTCCTTTATTAAGATAGTAACTAATGTCATTCTTCTTTCTCCTCTCAAAAACCGTGGGCTATAAGTAAAGTTAGAGGAAGACTTCACTCCATTTCAACCAAGGCTCATGCTAAGGAAGAGCTCTAAGGTTCAAATAGGCAAGTATACTCTAGCCAATCTTGCCTTATTTGTGAAGTGCATGCTTGAATGGCAAGTCATTTTTAGGCTATGAATCTTAGTTAAAGATGCTAAGTACAAGATATGAAAACTAGTTGTTATAAGAAAAGTGATTGTATGAGCAATTGAGTGGTTACATGAAAGTGTTGTGACTGTTTTGATGTGATTCATCAATAGGTTATTTATGGTTCAAAGCATGTTATGAGGCTTGAAAACATTATGTTGAAGTGTGTATTTTATGGTTATTTAGTCACTTTAAAGAATGAAGTTGCTTGGAAATGCTTAAACCATAAAAGTGAATAAGTGCTGAAATCACTGGAGCTGGACAGTTTTATGTGTCATGTTGAACGACCTGAAAACAAACTTTAGGAAGGTGCAAATTGGCTAATTTTTTGTATGGTGATAGATTTGTATGTTTATGAAATGTGTGAGTTGGAATTTTATTAAAAAGAGTTGTGGTTTGTCCTAAATGCAATTTTTAGTAAGAGTTGGTCAAACAGAATTACTGGAGCTGGACAGATTTATGTTGCATGTTGTACGACCTGAAAATGAACCTTAGAAGTGTTAAAATGGGCTAATTTTTGATATGATGATATCCTTATATTTTTATGAAAAGTGTGAGTTGGAAATTTAGTAAAAGGAGTTGTTGATTATTTTTAATGAAGTTCTTGTTAAAACTGCTCAAACAGAGTTGCTAGAACAGGACAGTTTTGAGTAGTAAGTTGTGTGGCTCGAAAATGCACCTTAGAAATACGCAAATGAGCTGATTTTTGGTATGATGATAGTTTGATGTGTTTATGACATCTGTGAGTTGGAATTTTGGTAACAGGAGTTGTGGTTTGGTCACAATTCATTTCGTGATACAACTGGTCATTCCAGTTTCTGCATGTATCCAGTTTGGGAAAGTAATTAGATGACCCCCTTAAACTTATTGGATTGCCTTGGAAGTTTTATGGTAATTACAAGGCATAGAGGTACATGTTCATGTAAAGAAACCAGCATAAAACCACCATTTTAATGGTTAACAACTGAGTTGAAGTTAGTGGTACAAAACTGGAAAATAGGACAGTTTAATGTCTTAAGTTGTAAGGCTTCGATCTTGATCATTTAGGCTTGAACGTGATGTTTAGCCTTATGGATATTGTTCCTTGGTGAATTAGCTATGTTGTTCAGGTGATGAATCTAAATGGATATGGTTTTATGACCCACAAAACTGAGGTAAGGCAGTACTGCCCTGCTGATTTCAGCAGTATCTTTGATGATAGTATGATGTTTTGAGGTCGTTAGATATTTCGGAATGTTACAAAATTTTTATAGCGTGTGTCTAAGCCTTCATTATGCATATGTATGGCATGGGTTTATGAATATGAGCACGAATGGATGAGCACGAGGCTGTATGAATAGAATGTGATTGCTGGACAGTTTTTCCAGTTTAAAAGACAAGTCCGTGCATGCATGTTATGATGCATTTGTTCACGAGTCGCATAATGCATGTCATACATTGCATCATCGTCACGTACATGATTTACGGCATTGATTTTATGTGAAAGAAAGATGAAAAGCGTTTTCAAAGCGATGATTTTTGTTTTTAAAAGAACGCTTCCCCACAGGTACCGTGTGTGAGTATGAACTTGGCCAGTAAGAACCCGCCCAGATCCGGGTTAAGTGATCTGATAGTAGATCCGTTCAGGCCCAGAGATAAATGATGACCGTTCGGGCCCAGAAAGAATAGACCCGACAAGAAGAAGACGTTACCGTTCCGAATCCAGGAATAATAGATTCGAAGGGGAGACGTTACCGCCTCAGATCTGCGAAGATAGATCTGAACAATCTATTGTTTTATGATGATGATGATTTGAAAGAAAAGCATGAAAAGCCATATTCTCATTTTTATCATGATGCATCACACATACATATGCATGCATGTCATGTTTATGGGGTCATTGTGTAGTGAAACATGATACTTAGACTAAGTTGTCATGACCTTGTAGAACCTAAGTGTGACTTCCTTAAGTGATGGTCCTTGTTATGTTACGAATTCATGCGAGTTACAGTCTTCTATTGTCATGTTCTGTATTAAGTGATGATTTTGTCAGGTTATGATCCTCCTATCTCTTGTTACCTAAGTTATGATTTCACTACTGTTGATACGTAAGGCCAAGTTGTTATGGAATTGGTAGCTCCTAGGTTATGATCTTGATTGAGTGATGACCTTTTGTATGTCATGATCTTTATTGAGTGATGATCCTTTCATAAGCTATGATCTCTGTTAAGTTTCAATCTTTGTTAAGCTATGACCTTGGATATACCTTGTGTTGACTTCTTACAGGTGTTTAATGGAAGGCCAGGTACGTTCTAAACCAAATTTTGGGGGTTCGGTTCTTGTATGTACTTTCCAGTTAATGCATGATTGTTTATGGTATACTTGCTGGTGACTTTGTCACTCACCCCCTACTTTTTTTTCCTCCCAGAGGCTGCAGGGGATAAAGTAGAATGGATTGAGGACGAGCCTAGGGTCCCCTACCCATGAGCGCAGCGAGGAGTGGACGAGTTTAGGAGACATGACTGGCCAGCTAAGACTGATGACTGATGACATAATTGAGATGGAAACATTTGTTTTATGACTTTTGCTACTTTCGATCTGGGTTGTAAACTTTGAATGATTGTGAGGATGTTTTTAATTTGAAATTTTAAATTCTGCCACGGTTTCGCTTACTTATTTGCATGTAAGCGCGAAAATCCATGCATTATATCATGGATCATGATACGTATGGGACGACGTCTAGTACTCTCCTTAGTGAAGTACGGCGGGTGCACCGACTTCGGCAGGGCTGGGGTGCGGGGCACCACAATCATAACATCTATATGCTTTTGAATTTACAGAATATCCAACAAAGATGCATTCAATTGATTTAGATTCAAATTTATCTAAATTATCTTTTGTATTTAGAACAAAGCATTTACAACCAAACACACAAAAATAGTCAATTTTAGGTATGCGATCATTTAATATCTCATAAGGGGTCTTATTTATTTTCTTTTTAATGGATAAGCGATTCACCGTGTAGCATGCACAATTTACGGCTTCCGCCCACAAAAATCTAGGCAATTTATTTTCGCACGACATCGTTCTAGCAATTTCTTGTAATGTCCTACTCTTTCTTTCTACTACTCCATTTAATTGTGGAGTTCTAGGTGGCGAAAATTCATGCTTGATTCCTTTTTCTTCGCAAAATGAAATCATTTCCTTGTTCTTAAATTCACCGTCTCTGTCGCTTCTTATCTTTTTCACATTGAATCCATATTGATTTTCAAGTTGTTTGATTAATTTCGCAATCTCAATGGCACTATCATCCTTATGTGCAAGAAATAAAGTCCAAGTATTACGAGAAAAATCATCAACAATTACGCACGCATAGTGACGCCCACCAAGGCTCGTAGTGCGACTAGGACCAAACAAATCAATGTGTAATAGTTCTAAGACTCTAGTCGTGCTTATTTCATTCTTAGGTTTAAGTGACTCGCGTGTTTGTTTGCCGTTTATGCAAGATTCACACAACTGAAAGTTGTCTAAATCAAGCGTAGGCAATCCTCGTATTAGGTTCTTTCGTTGGAGTTTTTCTAATGTAGAAATGCCAATGTGTCCTAAATGTCTATGCCACAAATTTACGTTGGGTTCGTTTGACATGAAACACTTAACTTTAGCGTCTAACATATCATCCATAGAAAGCGTAAAGATGTTTCCTTCTCGTTTTCCTTTTAAAACGGTTTCTCCATTTTTATTTATTATATTGCAATAAAGGTGAGTGAAACACACATCAAAGACATTGTCAATAAATTGCGAAATGCTAAGAAGATTATAAGATAAGTTGCTTACCAAAAAGACGTTGGAGATTTGAAGAGTGCTTGGGTTTTCAATTGTACCTTTTCCGATGATCTTGCCTTCGTTGTTGTCTCCAAAGGTCACTGATCCGCCTTTTGTGACCTTCTTTAATTTCGTGAACAAGCTCGGGTCACCCGTCATGTGCCTCGAGCAACCACTGTCAAGGAACCACTTTATAGATGTATCTTTTGACGTGTAGGCTCCCTGCAATGTGCAAAAATGATTTAGGCATCTTTTTAATTTTGGGTCCTTACGAGTTAGTTATTCACCTCTTAGTAAAAGTACCTTTCGGTACCCATACTTGGGTGGTCCTTCTCGGTCTAGCAAATGGCAAGAATGTAGATGAAGGTGCAATGTAGTAAACATGTGGTGAGTGCACTTTGGGCCTTTGGCCAAGAACTCCTTTGTACTCATTATATGTAGGACGTTTTTGATATGTCCTTATGTTTGTGTGCATAGTGCGTGATCTAGATGAATGAAATGGATGACGTGAATGCATCACTTGTTTCTTCTCATATCTATATGGCACAAAATTGTATTTCGCATGATATAAGGAAGAAGTGGGGCGTGAGGAGGGGAGAGAGGGTCTTTGCGTCATCTTAGACGCCATTTTTTTGTTTTGGGGTGTCTACTTTCTTAGACACTATGAACTTGGTTGGTTTGATGGATACTTCATTTGTTTCAACGTATCCCAAACCCGTTTTATCACTGACATGGTTTTGTGATAAGATAATACGATGTAGCATGTTAGATCCCGTATCAAACTGTTTCATCATTTTCTCTAAGTCTGTATTCCTTGATTTCAAACTTAAAATCTCGGATTTCATTTCATTATTTTGCGTTGTCAATGATGAAAACTCTATCTTTAATGCATTAATGATGCATGATGACTCTCTTTAGAATCGTTTAATTGAGCGACAAGATTTTCGTTAGAAGATTCTAACATCTTCTTGTCTTCAATTAATTGCTTCTTTTCTTTAGCGAGAGTCTTAGTGAATTTATGGAATTCTAAGTACTGACTAAAAAGATCATCATAAGAAGGCCCAGAGTCAGAATCAGAGTCAGATGATACCTCATTTGATGCTTTGGACACAAAGCATACTTGTGCAGTCTCCTCTTCAGTTTCAGTCTCGGAATCCGATGTATCACTTCAAGTGGAGACTTTGAGAGCCCGTTTCCTTTGCTTAGGTTCTGAGACGAGTCTTCTTGCTCGGTTTTGAAGTTTGTGGTTGTCATCTCACTTGAATCGTTGGATCCTTTAATGTGAGTGTTCCTGCACTCTGATACCACTTGTAGGATCTGCAAGGCACCACTAGAAGGGGGGGGGGGTTGAATAGTTGGTGCGGAAAATATGGTTTTTAAAATAGTTTTGACTCAAGAACTCAACTTCTGAAAACAGTTTCTGTTTTCAGGACCAGTTTTAAAACGTTTTTAACACTAGGTTGTAGATCTTCAAAAATTCTGAAATTTTGAGAGCACTTAGCCTCAGATGTTATGAGTGTCTTATAAAAATTTCAGATTTAAATTCAACCTTTAACCCCTTCAAAAATCGTTGGTGGTCAGATTGCGTGAATCTGCCAGAAACGGTAGACTGATTTGAAAAATTTATTTCTATTTGTACGTAACTCCAAATGCTTTGAAATTTTAACCACTAACCCCTTATACGTTATATTTAAATGGGTTGAAACAGTTTTAAAAAATTCTTTTGGAAAGTTAGTCAAATACGATCAAATTTTCAATCCTTGAAAGCCTGAAAATCAGACTGCACTAGTCTCAGAACTTTGGACGTTTGAGTGACTTATACTTGTCCAAAAGGGTTGAAACTTATGCCAGAAGCACCTTAAAACGTGTGGCTATGTTTCCTGAAAGTTTCGTAATTTTTAAAATCCGTTTACTATATTTACGAGCGTGATCAAAAAGGATAAACAGTGCTGAAACAGAATATAAGTGCTGAAAGTAAATGACACCAAGAATTTTATACTGGTTCGGTTATAAACAACCTACTCCAGTCTTCGAGGACACCTTCCTCGGTCCACACTAATCAAACACACAAAGTACACCTTACCACAGGGTTGATGGAGTTACACACCAACTCCAACCCTTTACAAACCTTGTATGATGAATACAATGCGCACGAACACCACCTCCTTGCACGATTGAAGATTGATCACACCTTGATCAATCTTTTACAAAGATGAAGAATATGTGGTGATCTAAGAAAAGCCTATTTAAGTATATGAATGTAAGTACAATAGGCTTTTAGAAAGAAGAAAGAAAGAGAGTGTAGAAAAGGAGAGCTAGGCTTTTTCTCTTTTAATTTTGCAAGACTTGTTGTTGTTTTTTTTTTGCTCTTCCTCCTTTCCTTTTAACCTTGTGTTGGCCGCCCCCTTGGTGCTTTTACTCCTCTTGAAAATTTCCTTCTAAGTCCTTGAGAGAATAGGTTGCATCATTGTGACATGTTCTTGCTTACTTGGCACCTCCTCATTGGATGATCATTAAACTCTTGCTTGCTTGGCACTCATTGATTGGTTGAATGTTGTCATCACTTGATGACTATGAAAATCTGAGAATTCCACTAAAAACATGTGCCAAAATCACCATAGAATAATTACCATAACTTCTAAGATTATCACATAAATTAAGCAAGATAATATTTCTCCAAAAGGGGTGAAAAAAATCGGCCATAAAGGAGACTTTACATGCTGCAATTTCAGCATGTGATACATGGGTGTTCTTTTCAAATTGTTACCAAGTTTTCTTTGATTTATCTCTTGAAAATAAATCACCATTTAGTAGAAGATATTTTAATCAATTTTGGAATAAAATGGACAACAATGTGGCCTCAAATTCGGCCAAGATACTTAACACACATGCTGAAATTTTCATCATGTGTGATATTCAAGAATATCACTTTCTTTATTTAATAAAATATTTAAAACACTTCCAAATTATCTCCTAATTAATCCATCTTAATCAAGACACAAAATATGAGCCATAATGAGAAGAATTTCGGCCAGCTCTTTAGATTCAGCATGTGTCACAATTGTGACAAAATTTGAAACATTACCTTTTGTAGTTCCTTCCTTTAAGTCACCAACATTGCATGCTTTATTCTTGACCAATCAAGATACCAACAAGGCTCCACATATGCTCTAACTCAGCTGTTATAGGCGTTGGAAATGACTTTAACATGTGCTGAATTTTATTTTTGCAAACTTTGTAAAATAGTGCACATTTAATAATACACACATGGTATATTCCAATCAGCCCTTAATTCAATTTTATAGAACACTTTGAGATGTATAAAATATGTAAAAAGTGTCTAGATACATGTTGTATGATGTGCCAAAACCGTTCCATGTGTTGTGTACGTAGAAAAACGAATTTTCGGCGTTTATCGATTACCCGATCTTTCTCTAATTAAATTCCAACTTTTTGAACATATTATATATATTATGTTACACATAATATATATAAATTAAACTTTGATATTCAGCACTTGTCTGGTCTTAAAGTGGCGCCTTACACATGTGACAAAATTTAAATTGGAATCTCCACAATTTGGCCTTAATGTGGGGTGATTTGTGTGTGCCAACAAGGAATGATTTTATGTCTGTAAATATCATCATACCCACGAAATTTATTGATAGTTCTGAGGTGTAGGGGCTGGCCATCTATTTATGGCAAGTACCTGACACGTTGGCGAAGTTTCGGTATTCGTCCGATACGACAATTTTCGGTTTAGAACCTTTTAACGTGTCGTATTTAATTTTTCATCACCATGACTTATATCATATGATATAAGACCTGAATATAATCATAAATATGAGTTAAGTATGGTGGTGTGACGTTAACGTACGTACATAAAATATATAATGTGTCGGTAGTACGTTGGAATAAATGTTTACGTGCCTTTTTCAAAAAATTTGAAAATATATATATATAAATGTATATAGGCATATATATTTGGTGAGAGGAGGAGGAGGAGACTTTCCTTTCTTCATCTTGTTGTCTTTGTGCCTTGTCTAAATGGTGCTTCCTTTAATGAACTACTTAGTTTAATTAACTAAGTACTTCACTTAATGAACTACTTTAGTTCATTAATGGTGGCACCTGAAAATAGTTGAAACACAACAAATGTTTGCCATTTGATGTAAGCTTTAAAGCTTCATGGCTCGTTAGTACGGCAACATTATATATGAACTATATAAGGCAAGTTATATGCAATATGTCATGCACACGTTTATGTCATGTATGTTTTTATGCAATGCGTTTAAATCATGTATTTTGAAATCACTCAAACCCCTTTTTCTCTACAAATCCTTCATTCGTTCGTGAAAGGTGTGATTGGTTGTATCATTTGTAAAGGGTTGGAGTTGGTGTGTAACTCCAGCAACCCTTGTGGTAAGGTATTATTTTGTGATTAGTGATAACCGAGGAAGGTGTCCTTGAAGACTGGAGTAGGTTGTATTAACCGAACCAGTATAAAATTCTCGATGTTATTTCTTTCAGCATTTTACTTTCAGTTTCCAGCACTGTGCATCATTTTCATTGCAGTAGTAAAAATATCAAACGAATTTCAAAAATCACAAAACTTTCAAGAAACATAGCAAGACTTTTAAGTTTCATTTGGCGCTCATTTCAACCCTTTTGGACAAGTATAAGTCATTCAAACACTAATAGTTCTGAGATTTGTGCAATCTGATTTTCAGACTTGCAAAGGTTTAGAACTTGAATGTATTTGACATACTTCCCAAAGGAATTTTTCAAATTTGTTTCAACCCAATCAAATACATATAGTAAGGGGTTTGTCATTAAAGTTTTAGACCATTTGGAACCACGGATTAATCGGAATAAAATTTTCAAATCAGACTACTGTTTCTTGAATATTTGCGCAATCTGACCACAAAATATTTTTCGAAGTGTTAAAGGTTGAATTTTTATCTGAAATTTCAGAAGATACTCAAAACATCCGAGACTACGATCTCTCAAAATTTCCAAATTTTGGAAGACCTGTAACATAGTTTGTCAAACGTTGCAAAACAGGGCCTGAAAACATAAACTGTTTTCAGAAGTTGGGATTTTGGATCAAAACATTTTCAAAAAAATTTCCGTACCCACTTGTGGCGCCCCGCACCCCGGCCCCGCCAAAGCCGGTGCACCCACCGTACTTCACTAAGGAGAGTACTAGGCGTCGTCCATACGCATCGTGATCCATGATACTTATGCATGGATTTTCGTGCTTACGCGCAATAACAAGCGAAACCGTGGCAGAATTTAAAACTTCGAATTAAAACGTCAACATAATCAGTTAAAGTTTACAACCCACATAAATCGTAGCTGAAAGCATCAAAAGTAAATTTTTTTCCCCATCACAATTACATAACACCAACGTCCCTTAATCCTGGTATGCTCGGCCTACTAATCCTGGCCATCCTCCAACGCACTCACGGGTAGGGAACCCTAGGCTCGTCATCAATCCATTCAACTTTGTCTCCTGCCACCTCTGGAGAGAAAAATAGGGTGAGTGACAATGTCACCAGCAAGTATACTATAATAGTCATGAGTTAAATAGAAAGTGCGAGCAAGAACCAACCCCAAACAATATTTGGTTTAGAAGCATACCTGTCCTCCGACCATCATTCGATAAGGATCATCACTTAATGTAATAAGATCTTAACTTTAGAAAAATCACCCGTCAAGCAGAATATAACATTAAGAGACTGTAACGTGTATCGATGAATAACACCACAATAATCTATAGGATCTGCAAGGCACCACTAGAAGGGGGGTTGAATAGTGCGTGCAGAAATTATGGTTTTTTTAAAATTTGTTTGAACCAAAAACTCAACTTCTGAAAACATATTCTGTTTTCAGGACCAGTTTTAAAACGTTTTTAAAACCAGGTTAGAGGTCTCCACAAATTATGAAATTTTGAGAGAACTTAGCCTCAGATGTTATGAGGGTCCCCTAAAAATTTCAAATTAAAATTCAACCTTTAACCCCTTCAAAAACCGTTGGTACTCAGATTGTGCAAATCTGCCAGAAACGGTAGATGGTTTTGAAAAATTAATTTCTATTTGTGTGAACGTCCAAATGATCTGAAAATTTGACCAATAACTCCTCACACACTATATTTAAATGGGTGGAAACAGTTTTGGAAAATTATTTTGGGAAGTAGGTCAAATACAATCAATGTCTCAACCTTTGCAAGTCTGAAAATTAGACTGCACTAGTCTCAGAACTTTTGATGTTTGATTGACTTATACTTATCCAAAAGGGTTGAAACTTGTGCCAAATTAACTCTAGAACGTGTGAGTATGTTTCTGGAAATTTTTATAATTTTTGAAAATCGTTTACTATTTTTAAGAACGTGAACAAATAGGATAAACAGTGCAGAAACTGAAAAGTAAATGCTGAAAGTAAATTGCACCGAGAATTTTATACTGGTTCGGTTATAAACAACCTACTCCAGTCTTCAAGGAACACCTTCCTTGGTTCACACTAATCACACACACGCAGTACACCTTACCGCAGGGTTGATAGAGTTACACCTAACTCCAACTCTTTACAAACCTTGTATGTCGAGTACAATTCACACGAACACCACCACCTTGCTAGAATGAAGATTGATCACACCTTGATCAATCTTTTACAAAGATGAATGAATGGTGGTTTATCTCAAGCCTATTCAAGATTGAAAGAATATGAATACAATAGGCTTACAAGAAGAAAGAAAGAAAGAGAGAATGTAGAAGAAGAACTAGGCTTTTGATCACTTTGATTTTGCAATGCTTGGCCTTGTTTTGTTTGCTCTCTTCTTTTCCTTTTTAAGCTTGCAGCCGTCCCCCTATGGCATGTCTCCCTCTTGAAAATTATCTTTTAAGTCCTTGAGAGAGTGTAAGACATCATTGTGACAATGCCTTGCTTACTTGGCATCTTCCTATTGGATCATCATTTAGTCTTCGCTTACTTGGCACCTCCTTATTGGCTCAATGTTGTCAACATGATGACATGGAAAAAATCTGAGATTAACACTTTAAACATGTGCCAATATCAATCATAAAATCATACATAAGTCAAATATTTCATCATAAATTGTAAGACCAAAAATTCTTCCATATTCATTGAGAAAATCGGCCATTAAGGTGTCTTGCCATGCTGAATTTTCAGCATGTGCATCAAGGGAATAAAGTCTAAATCATTACCATTTTTCTTTGAATTTTCACCATAAAAATGAATCAACAATACATGGTAAGTCTTGCTAACAATTGAGAAATGAATTTGGACACAAAGTAGACTTAGAATTCGGCCACCATCACTTCACACATGCTGAAAAATTTCAGCATGTGTGATATGTAGAATATCACACTTAATTACCTTACATAATATTCAAATCATTTCCATAACATCTTCAATTAATCCTCACAATTCAAGAAATACAATATATGTATTTTAATCTTAAAATTTCGGCCATGATAATGTTAGTGTGCTGAAATTTTCAGCATGTGACATAAGAGAGATATATGTTGAATACTTACCTTTTGTAGCTTCTCTCTTTGATTCATCAATATTGTATGATTGATCCTTGACCAATCAATATGCCAACAAGGCTCCATATGTGCTCCATCTCAGCTGTATGTAACGTTGGATGATGTGTAACATGTGCTGAAATTTATTTTTGCTAACTTTGTAAAATAGTGCACATTTAATAATACACACATGTAACATTCCAATCAGCCCTTAATTTAATTTTCTAGAACACTTTAAGATGTATATCATATGTAAAAAGTGTCTAGATACGTGTCACATAATGTACAAGAAAAACGTTCCATGTTATGTGCGTAGAAAACCGAATTTTCAATATTTATAGATTACCCGATTTTTCTCTAATTTAAATTCCAACTTTTGCACATGTTATATATATTATGTTATACATAATATATATAATATATACTTTAAATCTCAGCACTTGGCTGGTTTAAAGTGGTACCATTAGCATGTGACAAAATTAAACTTGGAATCTTCACATTTTGGACTTAATGTGGAGTAATTTGTGTGTGCCAACATGGAAAGTATTTATGGCTGATTATATCATGTATGGCACGAAAATATCATCATATTTTGATGTATATGGGCTGGCCATTTATTTATGGCAAGTACGTGACACGTTGGCGAAGTTTCGGTATTCGCCCGATACGACAAATTTCGGTTTAGAACCTTTTATCGTGTCGTATTTAATTTGTCATCACCATATCTTATATCATATGATATAAGACCTGAATATACTCATAAATATGAGTTAAGTATAGTGGTGTGACATTAACGTACGTACGTAAAATATATAACGTGTCGGTAGTACGTTGGAATACATGTGTATGTGCCTTTATTTAAAAAATCTGAAAATATGTATAATATATGTGTATTTGGCGTGTACATTTATGGATGGAGAGGAGGAGAAGACTTTCCTTCTTTAGCCTTGTTGCATTTGTGCCATTTCCAAATGAATCTTCCTTTAATGAACTACTTAGTTTATTAAACTAAGTACTTCACTTAATGAACTAGTTGAGTTCATTAATGGTGGCACCTGAAAATAGTATAAACACACAAATGTTTGCCATATGATGTAAGCTTTAATGCTTCATGGCTCGTTAGTACGGCAACATAATATATAAGCTAAATAAGGCAAGTAATGGCAAGTTATCATGCATACATGTACGTATTTATATATGTATACGTTTATACATATATATAAACATTCAAATTGCTTATTTTGAAATCACTCAAACCCTCTTATCTCTACATAATCATCACTTAAAGAAGTCACACTTAGGTTCTACAAGGTCATGCCAACTTAGTCTAAGTATCATGTGTTACTACACAATAATTCCATAAACGTGACATGCATGCATATGCACATGTGATGCATCGTGATAAAAATTAGAATATGATTTTTCATGCTTTTCTTTCAAATCATCATCGTCATAAAACAATAGAGTGTTCAGATCTATCTTCCCGGATCTGAGGCGGTAACTTCTCCCCTTCGAATCTATTACTCCCGGATTCGGAACGGTAACGTCATCATACTTGCCGGGTCTATTCTCTTCCGGGCCCGCACGGTCGTTCTTCCAGATCACTTAACTCGGATCTGCTCAGATTCATACTTCTTTCAGATCACTTAACCCGGATCTGCTCAGGTTCATACTTCTTTCAGATCACTTAACCCGGATCTGCTCAGGATCTGCTCAGGTTCATACTTCTTTCAGATCACTTAACCCGGATCTGCTCAGGTTCATACTGGCCAGTTCATACTCACACATGGTACCGGTGGGGAAGCGTTCTTTTAAAAACACAAAAATCATCTTTTTGAAAACGCTTTTCATCTTTCTTTCACGTAAAATCCATGCCATAAATCATGCAAGTGACGATGAATGCAATATATGACATGCAACGTGCAAACGACGGCATAATGCATGACATAAACGAATGGACATGTTTTGTTAACATGCTGGAATTTCCAGCTCCGTAGCGTCTACTTCTTCTTAGGAATTTTCTACTAAAATGCACGTTTTAGACCCATTTAATCACATGCACTTCTCCGTGACTGTCATAAGTGAATTCCATGCATGCGTTGCGAAATTACGATATCAATAAGGGACTTAATTGCTCCTTTTCATAAAACAATGCAATCTGAATTCTGAAATGACCATACTTTACTATAACATTTATTGTGACCAATCCTTTAAGCTTTTTCTGGAAATTCCAACTTCCTAACTTAATAAACTCATTGGGCTAGCATCCTGCCAATTTTTAGCCCAAATCCAATTCTCTAAGGCCCTTTTTCAGATCATGCAAAGTGTGACATAAATTCTGTCTATCTAGCATAATTCAGTTTGACCCGTTTTGCTAGAAAATTAATTAAAAATAAAACACAACTTATTTTGATAAATTCCAACTGCCATCTCTTCTTTATTCATGAGGCTAGCAGCATGCCGAAAATTAATGGATTTGCACACCCCTAAGGTCCATTTTTAGGCTACTAAACACATTACTTAAGTTCTGTCCAGTACAACTTTTCCAGCAGGACCAATCTCAGTAGAAAATTCACTAAAAATAAACCGTGGCTCTTTTTAAGGTGATTCCAACTCTCACATCCAACAAACACATAAAAATAATAGCATACCAAAAATCAGTGGATTTGAAGGTTCCTAAGGTCCCTTTTCTGGCTTCACAAAACAGCTAAAATTTCGGTCCAGCTCCAGAATTTTCCAGTGATCATACATTCTTCCTAAACGTCCTTGGCTCACATTTTTGTCACCAACACTTAGCAAAATTTTTGAGATGAACGCTCGCACCCTTCACCAACAGCCTCAATATTTGGTGCATGCAAGAAAATGATATAATCAAGAGTATTTTAAGCCTAACACACAACAAGATCAAATCTTGTCCCCACTTTCTTGCTTTATCAACATTTTTCATGTAAACTCACCCATCTTGCCTTAACCCTTCCACCGTGGGCCTTTCATCACGAAAGAAAGGATCTTTAACACATTCAAGCCTAGATTAGAACATAAATATGCATATAACCATCAAAGAACACATCTTTGGAGCAAAGTACTTCTCCTACACATTTAAATGCCTAGGGCCGAAAGTTTTGGCCTTGTAACTTACCATTTTACAACTAAGATTAGATCTTAGGTATTTCTAGCCATTCATGAACACACTTTCACATGTAAACCATAAAAAGTATAGTGTACTTGCCTTAGGAGTCCTTGGATTTGGCTCGGGTTGGTTGGCACGAGAAGCACTTCCTCCTCTCTTTTCCTATCACACACGGCATAGGCTCTTGTTAGCCATTCTTTAGATTATGTGATACTTCTTATAGGAAGAACGAAGGGTCTTACCATTTGCACCTTGGATGGATGGAGGAAGATCTTCTTTTGCTTAAGTATTCTTCTTGTTTGAAGTTTAGGAAAATTCTTCCCCTAAAGCCGTGATACCTACGGCCTTGTCAAAGAAGAGGATATAAATTTCTCTTCTCTTAGTATGTAACTCACTAGGATTTGTGAAGGGATCTTACCTAGATGGCCTTGGAATGGTGTGGTTCTTGGCCTTCCCTCTTGGTTCTTTATTTTCGCCGATACAGTGAAAGGAGAGGAAGGAGCACCTCTTTTTTGAAATAGCCTTTTAAGTTTCTTTGCTTAAATGGGTAGAGAAAACCTTTCTTGTAACAAGGAAGGAATTAACTCCTTCCCTTGGGTTATGCAGCCAGCGGTCTTCATGGGGAGAGGGAAAGTCCCTCTTAAAATGACATTCATCTAGCATCTCAACCACATTGTTCATTTAAGATCCCTTCCTAATCTTGAATGCAATGGCTTATCTTCCTTGGGCTTGATTGGCCGAAGCACATATATACTCTAATTATAATCATTTCTTCAATATTACATGTACGTATATGTTTGTATAATTATAATTATCTATCTTTTATCTTCATCATTTTAAGGGTGCTTTTCATACACAATTCATTCCGCTGTATTTTTATACCTATGACTAATACACGTACATATATCCCACCTGTATTTCTCATAATTCTTATCCATACATGTGTAACTATATCTATATATGTACCCGTATATATATATATATATATGACATGCTTCTCCGAAGATTATTTTATTGTCATACATATACTTCTAGACCCGTGTATATGTATCCGTATATCAATGTGTATACCCACATATCAGTCACAAGCTATTCATTTCTTAGATCTTGCTGTTATTCCTTCGCTATGCTTGTGTCTATGGAACTCATGAATTTACATACTAGCTCTCACTTTATGTGACTCCCATACACCTATTTGCACTTGTCTATGCACATACATATGTTGGTATATTTGTATATAAATATATCCCCTGCTCACACAAGTGTGTAGTGCCACTGATTCCCTGCTGAGTTAGATCTACTAGACCTTCCAGATTTATAAAATTGATGGCCAAGGTTCTTTGGGTCTTATCTCCAGACGATATTCACATTGAGGATGGAAGAAGAGAGTTCTCGATTTGTTAAGGCTTACTTGGGCTCATCTTCTGGAGTTTGTAAACGAAACTTATTCTTAGGGTTTCCTTGCCTATATCCCCTATGGCCCATAATCCATCAGCCTCTTGTTAATGGCCCATCCTGTGGTGAGTACATATTTCTGGGTGTATGCCCATACCATATGCGTATGGGCATGTTATATACTTCGAATTCTCATTAAAGCTACCCAATTTACCTCCTTCATTAGTTCTCAATTTCTCAGGCCGTTGCTGGATTCTTATATGTAGATTTTGATCAGCCCTCTTGCTTCAGGTTTTGCGCTTAGAGGTAGGATAATCACCTTAAATTTTACATATTCATAAATAAGCCGGTGATATCTTCTTTTTGAGGTCTCCTTATCCTATCTTGCCCCTCTTCCTTCCTTAGTTGCTATGTTAGTTTGTAGCGGGGTACAACAGTCTCCCCCCATTAAAATAAGTTTCGTCCTCGAAACTGGAGGGTGTGTGCCTAAGTTTCCACGTTACCCTTTTGGTCTCTTAACCATTCTTAGTTATCACTCTATCCATCTGAAGATAGTCTTTTCTCGTGGTTCCCTATGATATTCCTTTAGGGCTCATTCTTCCTTAGAATAAATAGACAAGGCATAAGTGCTTTAGTTTGGGGATTTTACTGTACCTGTCAGTAATTTGGGTACCTCGGGATCCTCGGGGCCTCGCTCTTCGATTATCGTCTCTGGTCACCCTATGCGTGGTTCCACGTGGGAACCGCGGACACCTCTCACTTTCCCTTCTCATTTGTCTTTTCAGCCTCTTTCGTACTTTCATCATCCGAATATCGCGCTCAACCTCATAACAGCCTTTTACCAGCTCATCGAACGTGTTTGGGTGTGTTTCGTCCAATCTTTCTTTGATTCGGGGGTTCAGTCCTCGCATGAACCTCGTTATCTTCCACTGTTCATCCTCCATAATCAAGGGTACGTACCGCCCTAATGTGGTGAATTGGCGGACATATTCTGAGACTGGGGTGTCCGGTCCTTGCCTTAGTGCATCGAATTCTTCCATCCTTTCAATCACTAGTTCCTTAGAGAGGTAAGCTCCAGAGAATTCCTCCAAAACTCTAGCCCAAGCTATGGGTCAAGATAGTGATTGGACCCTTTCTCTCCACCATTGGCTGGCTTTGCCGTTCAAGAAGGGGCGGATAATTAGGGCCCTCATTTCGTCAGGTACTCGAGCTCAGACAAGCTGGTCCTCGACCTCGTTTAACCAGTTTTCGGCCTCCTCCGACGTAGTCTCCCCTCCAAACCTTGGGACCTGCTCTCTTGTCATCTTTCGATAGTATAAACCCATAATTCCAGGGGGTGACAACGATGATGTCCCCGCGCCCGTTGGTGGGGTTATCTGCACCATGTAGCGTTCGTTTACTTGAAGTCATACCAATAATAAGGAACTCTACTTAATTGGTACGTAATGAAAGTTAGGTGTCACATAACAAATTGGATATAAGTTGGTTTCCCTTGGAACGACCCTCTACTAGGGCCCAGCTCTGGCTGGCCTCCCTCTAGGTCGCACCATCTGCAGCACGCAGTGTCGACTTTATTCAGTATAGGAATGTCACAACTAGTAACAGAATTAAACTTTACATATTGGGAGAACATATTCGTACATACATCGTTGTTCGAATTTACGATAGGTCACTTGGTGGGGCCTATCACTGGGACGTGCCCTAATTTGTATGTCGAAGTCGTTCTGTTCTAAGGTCAACTCTCATCTAAGATCAATTCTTAGGTCTAAGATCAAACTTAGTCGACTATAATCATGACTTAGTTCTACATTCTGCCCGGATCTGGAGCCTTCGCTCTGATACCACATGTGGCACCCCGCACCCCAGCCCCGCCGAAGCCAGTGCACCCGCCGTACTTCACTAAGGAGAGTACTAGGCGTCGTCCATACGCGTCGTGATCCATGATACTTATGCATGGATTTTCGTGCTTACGCGCAATAACAAGCGAAATCGTGGCAGAATTTAAAACTTCGAATTAAAACGTCAACATAATCAGTTAAAGTTTACAACCCACATAAATCGTAGCTGAAAGCATCAAAAGTAAATTGTTTTCCCCATCACAATTACATAACACCAACGTCCCTTAATGCTGGTATGCTTGGTCTACTAATCCTGGCCATCCTCCAACGCACTCACGGGTAGGGAACCCTAGGCTCGTCATCAATCCATTCAACTTTGTCTCCTGCCACCTCTGGAGAGGAAAATAGGGTGAGTGACAATGTCACTAGCAAGTATACTATAATAGTCATGAGTTAAATGGAAAGTGCGAGCAAGAACCAACCTCAAACAATATTTGGTTTAGAAGCATACCTGTCCTCCGACCATCATTCGATAAGGATCATCACTTAATGTAATAAGATCTTAACTTAAGAAAAATCACCAGTCAAGCAGAATATAACATTAAGAGACTGTAACGTGTACCGATGAATAACACCACAATAATCATCACTTAAAGAAGTCACACTTAGGTTCTACAAGGTCATGCCAACTTAGTCTAAGTATCATGTGTTACTACACAATAATTCCATAAACGTGACATGCATGCATATGCACATGTGATGCATCGTGATAAAAATGAGAATATGATTTTTCATGCTTTTCTTTCAAATCATCATCGTCATAAAACAATAGAGTGTTCAGATCTATCTTCCCGGATCTGAGGCAGTAACTTCTCCCCTTCGAATCTATTACTCCTGGATTCGGAACGGTAACGTCATCATACTTGCCGGGTCTATTCTCTTCCGGGCCCGCACGGTCGTTCTTCCAGATCACTTAACTCGGATCTGCTCAGATTCATACTTCTTTCAGATCACTTAACCCGGATCTGCTCAGGTTCATACTTCTTTCAGATCACTTAACCCGGATCTGCTCAGGTTCATACTTCTTTCAGATCACTTAACCCGGATCTGCTCAGGTTCATACTTCATTCAGATCACTTAACCCGGATCTGCTCAGGTTCATACTGGCCAGTTCATACTCATACAAGGTACCGGTGGGGAAGCGTTCTTTTAAAAACACAAAAATCATCTTTTTGAAAACGCTTTTCATCTTTCTTTCACGTAAAATCCATGCCATAAATCATGCAAGTGACAATGAATGCAATATACGACATGCAACGTGCAAACGACGGCATAATGCATGACATAAACGAATGGACATGTTTCGTTAACATGCTGGAATTTCCAGCTTCGTAGCGTCTACTTCTTCTCAGGAATTTTCTACTAAAATGCACGTTTTAGACCCATTTAATCACATGCACTTCTCCGTGACTGTCATAAGTGAATGCCATGCATGCGTTGCGAAATTACGATATCAATAAGGGACTCAATTGCTCCTTTTCATAAAACAATGAAATCTGAATTCTGAAATGACCATATTTTACTATAACATTTATTGTGACCAATCCTTTAAGCTTTTTCTGGAAATTCCAACTCCCTAACTTAATAAACTCATTGGGCTAGCATCCTGCCAATTTTTAGCCCATATCCAATTATCTAAGGCCCTTTTTCAGATCATGCAAAGTGTGACATAAATTCTGTCTATCCAGCATAATTCAGTTTGACCCGTTTTGCTAGAAAATTAATTAAAAATAAAACACAACTTATTTTGATAAAATTCCAACTGCCATCTCTTTTTTATTCATGAGGCTAGCAGCATGCCGAAAATTAATGGATTTGCACACCCCTAAGGTCCATTTTTAGGCTACTAAACACATTACTTAAGTTCTGTCCAGTACAACTTTTCCAGCGGGACCAATCTCAGTAGAAAATTCACTAAAAATAAACCGTGGCTCTTTTTAAGGTGATTCCAACTCTCACATCCAAAAAACACATAAAACTAATAGCATACCAAAAATCAGTGGATTTGAAGGTTCCTAAGATCCCTTTTCTGGCTTCACAAAACAGCTAAAATTTCGGTCCAGCTCCAGAATTTTCCAGTGATCATACATTCTTCCTAAATGTCCTTGGTTCACATTTTTGTCACCAACACTTAGCAAAATTTTTGAGATGAACGCTCGCACCCTTCACCAACAGCCTCAATATTTGGTGCATACAAGAAAATGATATAATCAAGAGTATTTTAAGCCTAACACACAACAAGATCAAATCTTGTTTCCCCCTTTCTTGCTTTATCAACATTTTTCATGTAAACTCACCCATCTTGCCTTAACCCTTCCACCGTGGGCCTTTCATCACGAAAGAAAGGATCTTTAACACATTCAAGCCTAGATTAGAACATAAATATGCATATAACCATCAAAGAACACATCTTTGGAGCAAAGTACTTCTCCTACACATTTAAATGCCTAGGGCCGAAAGTTTTGGCCTTGTAACTTACCATTTTACAACTAAGATTAGATCTTAGGTATTTCTAGCATTCATGCACACACTTTCGCATCTAAACCATAAAAAGTATAGTGTACTTGCCTTAGGAGTCCTTGGATTTGGCTCGGGTTGGTTGGCACGAGAAGCACTTCCTCCTCTCTTTTCCTATCACACACGGCATAGGCTCTTGTTAGCCATTCTTTAGATTATGTGATACTTCTTATAGGAAGAACGAAGGGTCTTACCATTTGCACCTTGGATGGATGGAGGAAGATCTTCTTTTTCTTAAGTATTCTTCTTTTTTGAAGTTTAGGAAAATTCTTCCCCTAAAGCCGTGATACCTACGGCCTTGTCAAAGAAGAGGATATAAATTTCTCTTCTCTTAGTATGTAACTCACTAGGATTTGTGAAGGGATCTTACCTAGATGGCATTGGAATGGTGTGGTTCTTGGCCTTCCCTCTTGGTTCTTTATTTTCGCCGATACAGTGAAAGGAGAGGAAGGAGCACCTCTTTTTTGAAATAGCCTTTTAAGTTTCTTTGCTTAAATGGGTAGAGAAAACCTTTCTTGTAACAAGGAAGGAATTAACTCCTTCCCTTGGGTTATGCAGCCAGCGGTCTTCATGGGGAGAGGGAAAGTCCCTCTTAAAATGACATTCATCAAGCATCTCAACCACATTGTTCATTTAAGATCCCTTCCTAATCTTGAATGCAATGGCTTATCTTCCTTGGGCTTGATTGGCCGAAGCACATATATACTCTAATTATAATCATTTCTTCAATATTACATGTACGTATATGTTTGTATAATTATAATTATCTATCTTTTATCTTCATCATTTTAAGGGTGCTTTTCATACACAATTCATTCCGCTGTACTTTTATACCTATGACTAATACACGTACATATATCCCACCTGTATTTCTCATAATTCTTATCCATACATGTGTAACTATATCTATACATGTACCCGTATATATATATATATATATATATATATATATATATATATATGACATGCTTCTCCGAAGATTATTTTATTGTCATACATATACTTCTAGACCCGTGTATATGTATCCGTATATCAATGTGTATACCAACATATCAGTCACAAGCTATTCATTTCTTAGATCTTGCTGTTATTCCTTCGCTATGCTTGTGTCTATGGAACTCATGAATTTACATACTAGCTCTCACTTTATGTGACTCCCATACACCTATTTGCACTTGTCTATGCACATACATATGTTGGTATATTTGTATATACATATATCCCCTGCTCACACAAGTGTGTAGTGCCACTGATTCCCTGCCGAGTTAGATCTACTAGACCTTCCAGATTTATAAAATTGATGGCCAAGGTTCTTTGGGTCTTATCTCCAGACGATATTCATATTGGGGATGGAAGAAGAGAGTTCTCGATTTGTTAAGGCTTACTTGGGCTCATCTTCTGGAGTTTGTAAACGAAACTTATTCTTAGGGTTTCCTTGCCTATATCCCCTATGGCCCATAATCCATCAGTCTCTTGTTAATGGCCCATTCTGTGGTGAGTACATATTTCTAGGTGTATGCCCATACCATATGCGTATGGGCATGTTATATACTTCGAATTCTCATTCAAGCTACCCAATTTACCTCCTTCATTAGTTCTCAATTTCTCAGGCCGTCGCTGGATTCTTATATGTAGATTTTGATCAGCCCTCTTGCTTCAGGTTTTGCGCTTAGAGGTAGGCTAATCACCTTAAATTTTACATATTCATAAATAAGCCGGTGATATCTTCTTTTTGAGGTCTCCTTATCCTATCTTGCCCCTCTTCCTTCCTTAGTTGCTATGTTTTTTTGTAGCGGGGTACAACACCACTATTCAAAACCCCCTTCTAGTGGTGCCTTGCAGGTCCTAAAAATATTTCATCAATGTCATCCAGTCACCCAATGTTTTGGTTATTTATTTTAGTGCACGATTAAGATTCCACAACTATATTGCTTAGGTGCGGCACAACAATCGCATCCTAACTCCGTCGTAATTTCCTCGGTTTTCTTTGTCAACTAGCCTAGGGGTTTGGGTCGTAGCATTCCTCCCTCCTTATAAAAACTTTTGTCCTCAAAACTTGTGAGTTTAGTCGTAATCAATTGCTTAGCGTTACTTTACTGATTTCACCCTTAACGCATGTCCCGAACCTCATCCAATAAAATGATTTGGCGTTCGGACACGTATTTCTAGAATCACAACTTACGTGGCTCTGTGTTGGAAATTTGTGTTATCATATACTTTTGGAGAGTCTGTTAAATTACTAGCTTAGGGTATACTAACTTCCGTGCTTCTCCTGTGTTATTCCGATCAATTATGCTTTCTGGTTTGACTACTTTAAACTATTGTTGACTAAATCCAAATTTCAAATTCCGTTAATACGGATCCGAGTAATTCACAAAATATTACATACCTGCATTAGTATCCAGGCATCCAGAGTATCTGTGTCTAACAGCTTCTAATCCTGAGTATCAATCCGTGATGGCCCTTCTTATGGTTGTGCCCTTCTCCTCCTTGGGCAGTTTCCCATCACATGTCCAGTCTCGCCACATTGAAAACACGCATATGTCCGCATGCAGCAATCGCCAGTATGCTGCCTCTGACATCTTTGGTATATCGGAATTGCTGCTGCCGACCTCCACTATAGATGTGAACAACGCCGACTGGCTGATTGTTGTTTGGGTCGCCTGCCTACCCTCTATGGATACAAGTCCCATCTCTCAGTCCACTCCTCGATGTTACTCTGGCATCTACTGTCCCTAGCCTCTCGTTCTGATAACGCAATAATGTGCTCCACTCGATAACTGTCTTCTAGTAATTCTTCAAAATTTCTTTAATTTGCACCAACCAACCGAGTCCGGATTCGAGGATTTAGGCTGGGTCTGAACTTAATCGTCTTAAACCTTTCATCACTCATTATCTCAAGAACACTAGGGGCTAGGGTGATGAATCGCCGGACATACTCAGAGACTGAGACACCTACTTCCTGTCGCAGAGAATCGAACTCCCCGATCTTCTGTATGATTAATGCCGGAGAGAGATAATGTTGTACCCTGCCCAAAAAATTAGTATGGCATCTAGGGATGGGGTGAAGCAAGGCAAATGAATGATACCTCGAAAGGGAGATATCTTTGGCTTACCTACGATTATTTAAGGTTAAAAGGGAATTAGCATACCCACAAAGCTTAAAACGTGAAGCAAGCGAGCCGTTGGAAGTTTATGTAAGAATACTAAATTTATTAAATTAGAAGAAGTATTTTTAGGCAACTTTAAATGAGAAGTCGGACTATGTGACACGCCCATATACATATGGTATGGGCATACATGTGGATATACATATATACCTTAGGATGGACTATCATATGATTAGGGGTTAAATGGATTATGGTCCATGGGAAAAATACGTAAGCGGCAGTCATAGTAATACACAAACACGTGTGTGTGTATATATATATATATATAAAATAAATAAAGAAAGGGAAACGAGAGCATGGGTAAGATTCAATTGAATTACACACATGCGCATATGTTTTTGGTGAAAAGGGGTTTTAAGGGGTAACTAATTAGGATAAGGGCCCTTTTTCAAACTCCAGAAGATGGGCCTAATTAAGCCCTTCATAAATTGAGAACTCTCTTCATCCATCCCCAATATAGCTGTTGGGTACCATTTTGAGGTAAGACCAAAGGAACTTTAGCCATTAATTATAAAAACTTAAGGTCTAGCAGA
This sequence comes from Eustoma russellianum, assembly GCA_036186865.1. Taxonomy (NCBI): domain Eukaryota; kingdom Viridiplantae; phylum Streptophyta; class Magnoliopsida; order Gentianales; family Gentianaceae; genus Eustoma; species Eustoma russellianum. The sequence goes on from AP025071.1 coordinate 12,500,641, forward strand.
TTTAACTTGGCGGAGAATATGTCACATGACACGTTTGTGTAAGCCCTGGATATATATATATATATATATATATATATAGAGAGAGAGAGAGATGTACGAATATGTGTACGTGTATAGTATACAGTGAAAGCTACCATGTAATGAATGACTCAATGGATTACAATGCGATGAAAAGTCTACTTAAAGAACCGTCTAGAGGAAATACACGGCTCTATGTATCTTCTTGATGCTTCACGAATTTCAAAGATCTAAGCATACGTTTACATCAAAATGGATCATCCCTGTTTATGTTCTAAGGTGTAACAACAAGATCTATAAAATGGATAGATTATGACTAATACATGTGGATATTCATATCGGTATATATATATATATATATATATATATATATATATGGATCTAGATATATATATATATGTGGAAATAAAATGATTTTCGGAGAAGTATGATATATGTATATACATATATCTATACGGTTAAAATATATAAATATACACACATTCATTTAGTATTTTCGGCTATAATGCATACTTCTTTTAAGGTTCATGACTTATTTCAAAGGAAGTACAAATATGTATGGGCATATATATATATATAGGCGATCGTGCGCTTGACGGCGGCGGCGCCATGCTGCTGCTTTCTGCATTGCCCTTTTTGTATTCTGCGATCGATCTCTCCCTTTCTTTTGCACATCACTTTTATCTGATATTGAATTCTACATTAAGTAATTCTTGGTGGAGCCGTAATGGAGAAGCGATCATATGCGACTATTCTCATGACTCCGGCGACAGCGCTTCCTCCCCACGAGATAGCTCGATTTAAAGGAGTACCATCAATTAAATTTACTCGTGATGAGGTTAATGGCTTGGCTGCTTCGTTCAGATTTTGTTTGGTAGGAAGTTTTCCGAGCGGGCGGCCAAAGCTTGAAGAGATCAAGAAATGTTTGACAGAATCGGTTTTATGGCAGCAGTTTCCATTACCCTGCTTGATCCACAGCATATATTAATGAGGTTCGATGCAGAAACTAATTATTACCGATTCTTTTCACGTCGAACATGGAGTGTTTTAAGGTATCATATGAGGGTTACAAAGTGGTCGTATGATTATGATCCAAAGGTAGATGTTCCAATTGTGGCAGTCTAGATTTCGATGCCTGGTCTACCAATTTATTTGCATAAAAAGGAGGCACTTTTTGAGATCGCAAGGATGTTGGGTACTCCCTTGAAACTGGATTCCGCCACCATGCAGCTTCTGCGGCCTTTAGTTGCTCGAACCTGTGTTGAGATAGATGTTTCGCAAGAATTGCCTCAGCGCTTGTACATTCAGTGTGATTATTATAATTTTTTCCAGCCTGTTGAGTAAGAAAATTTACCCTTGTATTGTTCCATATGTCGAATACTTTGACATTCTGCACAATCTTGTGCTGTTCATAAAACGCAGGATACGCAACCACAATTGGCAGATCTCCAATCTACGAAATTGCCTGCTAGAGAAAAGAAGACAGATGTTCCTCCATCTCAAAGATGGACACCCAAGAAAAAAGATATAGCCGATACTGCTGCTACAGTTGTGAATAATATGGAACAAATAGAGGATATTGACGTACAACTGTAACCAATATATGATCCGCCTACATATTTGCAAACAGAAGGCAAAGCGTCAGATGTGGAACAAGTTTCTAGCCCACCGCAGTTGAAATCTGTTGAGGAGGAACATGGGCGTGTACTAGAACATCAGGAACATCATACTTAAAATGTGCTAGAAGCAATATTGTTTGAATCTGCAGAGGATACAACGGCACCTACACAGGTATCTCATTCTCAAGATATACAGTGCTTATACTGTAGCTCAACATTAGTTCTGAATGTTGTACAGGATGATCCAGTGGTAGTCTTAGAACATGGATCAGCTTCGGAGATTCATGATGATCCAACAATTGATACACAAGAATTGCGAACTAATGTCATACATGTCGCTAAGATTTTATCTGCAACACTTCCTTTGGAAGATGGCTCTTTAAATATATCACATCCGGATGTTACCCAGGCTGTAGACAATTTATTAAACATTCGTCATAGGCGCCCACGAAGAAAGAAAGCACAGATGCCAATGGCTCCTCCTCCTACTGTGATCACTAGAGGTGCGGTGCAGCGATCAACTTCAAAATCCTCTTGTCATACATCTCAATGAATGCGTTATTATGGAATGTTAGAGGTATTTCTACCTCGCTTGTTCGTGTTATTTCACTAGCAGACAGCATCGGTTGCACTTATTGACTTTGATAGAGCCCTTGCTTCGACAAGCTCAGCTAGAAAACATTCAATTGCAACTTGGATTTTCACATGCTTACTCGTCTGTTGATGGAAATATTTGGGTGTTTTGGCGTGAATCTTTTTTGATCAAAATATATATATATATATATATATATATATATATATATATATATATTTATATATACACGGACCTATATAGCTATACACATATGGGTAATAATTATGAGAACATATGTGGGATATATGTATGTGTATATATATATATCGGTCATAGGTATAAAAGTGCAGCCAAATGAATTGTGTTTATGAAAAGTACACTTAAATGATTGGGATATGAGATAAATATATATATATATATATATATATATATATATATATATATATATATATATATATATATATACATACATATATATATGCATTATTGAGGAAAATATATACATGGAGTATACATGCATGTTTCGGCCATAAGGCCTTATGAGATAAGCTATAGCAAGCAAGATCATTAAGAAACCTTGAATAAATAAGGTAGTTGAATGTGGAGAGCTTTTCAAATCAAGTCTTTCCCTCTCCCCATGAAATAGCCGCCGGGTGCCTACCCCAAGAGGAGTTAATCTCTCCTCTTTTGACACAAAAAGCCTCCCTAAATTAAAAACCTCTTAAGTAGTCTTGATCCGAAAGAATAAACTTCAAAATATTCCCTCCTTCCTTTCAAGAGCAACTGGGCAAAGGATTGAACAAGGAGAAGTCCAAAAACCACTACAACCTCAAGGTTTATCTTGGTAAGACAATCCTCCACAATCTTTAGGAAGTTACATTTGAAGAAATGAAACCTACATGGCATCACCCTCTTGACAAAACCATGAACTTCATGGTTTAGGTAAGGGTTTTCAAGACCCCAAACAAAGGTAGTGCCTAGCAAGAGTGGATTTCCCTCAATCCATCCAAGGTGCAAATGGTAAGACCCTCCATTTCCTCCTCTAAGTTGTATTATGTAATCTAAGGGATGGCTAACAAATACCCCTAAACCGTGTGTGGTAGGAAAAGATAGGGGGAAGTATTTCTTGTGCCAACAAGCTCAAGCAAGATCCAAAGACTATGAAGGCAAGTACACTATACTCTTTGTGGCTTGAATATGAGAGTGCTTGCATGAATGGCTAGATAACCTTAAGATTAAATCTTAGTTGTGATATGCTAAGCTTTGATGCATAAACTTTCGGCCTAGGGGCCAAATGGCGTGTAGGTGTGAGTTTTTTTTAAAGATGGAATATTTGTTGGTTTTCTGCACCATTATGTGATAACCTAAGATGAACATGCTAAAGATTCTTTCTTTTCCATGGATGGGGTATACGGTGGAAGGGGTTTGAGGAATAAGGGTGACTTTGCATGAAATGACAAATTATGGGGTAAAGTGGAGATAAGATTATGCTCTTGTGTGTGTTAAGCTTAACATGTACTTGGATACATCATTTTGCCTTGCATGTACCAAAAAGGGGCTGTTGGTGACTAGGGTGCGTATGCACCAAAATCGTTGCAAATGTTGTTTTAGTAGGAATGTTGTATGCTTAGCCAAAGGATGATGTATGTGGTGTACAAACTGTTTGGCAAGAGATTTTCATGTGATGTTTGTAGCATGTTGAACCTGTAGATTTCCTATAGAAAGAGTAAGTTTGAATCTTAATAAAGTGTTTATGACAAACAATGCAAGTTAAGGCCATTTAGGAAGGAAATGTGACAAACTAGGAAATTTACTGGAACAAGACAGATTTTGGGCTGTATTGTGAGACCTGAAAAGAGACCTTAGGGATGTGTAATTTAGCTGATTTTTGGTATGACACTAGCCTTATGTGTATATTAGAGGTGAGAGTTGGAATTTTATTAAAAGGAGTTACGAATTGTTTTTAGTGAAATGTTTACTAAAACTGGTCATGCTGGAAAGTTTTACTGGACTGGACTGATTTTATATGACATGATGAGTCATCGGAAAATGGACCTTAGGAATATAAAATTGGGCTAAATTTTCGGTATGATACTAGTTCAAAGTGTCTACTAAGCTTGAGAGTTGGAATTTCTGAAAAATGAGTTACGGTGTGGTCACACTAAAATTTATAGTAAAATCAGTCACTCCAGAAATCTGCATGTAGCGGTTTTAAGGAAAAGAATAAATGATACCTTTAACGATATTATAAATCCGCGAAATTTATTTACCAACTACTTAAGACATAGGTGAACCCATCCTTGTAAACCACTTATTTTTAGAACGACTAATTGAATGGTATATACCATAAATAATTGGGCGTCACTAATCTGAGATTTTGGGGAAGAATTGAGGAACTTATTATAAGGCCTTAATCGAATGGACTTAGGCTAGTTACACGACTTCGGCTTACAACCACCAATTAGTGGAATGTTATAATAAGTTTTCTAAGCTGGCCCAATTTAAAAGAGGTTTAATGGGCTTACCTGAAAGACTAAAGAAGAAGGGCGCTGGATTACCGAAATTCAGCAGCCTTGTTTCGTGTTTTATTAAACTAAGTGTCTTGCGCATTTTGTATAGTCACGAGAATTTTATTATAAACAAATAAGGCATTTTTATGCATATGCATGACAAGCATCATTGTTAGTGGGCCTAACCATAAGGGTTTAGGGCCGAATATAAGGAGTGTTCATGCTGGAAATTTTTCCAGCATAGCGACGAGTTGAACACATGTGTATATGTAACGCATTATGTCATGATTTGCATAATACATGTCCTGCATTACATCATCGTCATTTACATGATTTATGGCATTGGTTTTATGCGAAAGAAAGATGAAAAGCGTTTTTTTAAAGAAATGATCTTGTTTTAAAAGAACGCTTTTCACTGGTACCGTGTGTGTATGTGCCTGGCCAGTAAGGACCCGCCTAGATCCGGGGTTAATTGATCTGATGATATGACCGTTCAGGCCCAAAGAGAATAGACCTGATAATGACCATTCAGGCCCGAAGAGAATAGACCCAATAAGTGATGACGTTACTATTCCAAATCCGGGAATAATAGATTCGAAGGGGAGACATCTGAACACTCTGTTATTTTCCGTCGATGATGATTTGAAAGAAAAGCATGAAAGATCATATTCTCATTTTTATCATGATGCATCACACGTACATATGTATGCATGTCACGTTTATTGAGTCATCGTGTAGTGACACATGATACTTAGACTAGGTTGTTATAACTTTGTAGTTCCTAAGTTGACCTCATTAGTAGTGATCCTTGATATGTTACGAATTGATGCAAGTTACGGTATTTCGTTGTTATGTTCTTTATTAAGTAACGATTTCGCTTAAGTTATGATCTTGATGCATTAAGTGTTGATCACCATCGGGTATTGAATGGAGGACATGTATGTTTCTAAACCGAAACTTTGGTGTTCGGTTCTTGCATGTACTTTCCATTTAATCCTCATTTATTATAGTATACTTGCGGTGACTTTGTCACTCACCCCCTATTTTTCCTCCTAGAGGCTGCAGGGAATAAAGTAGAGTCGATGGAGGATGAACCTAGGGTTCCCTACCCGTGAGTGCAGCAAAGGATGGATGGAATAGGAGACGTGACATGCCGATTGTGACTGATGATTGATCATGTAATCGTGTTGGGAAACATTTACTTTTGAGGATTTTGGTACATTTGACTTGGGTTGTAAAACTAAGAATTTTCTTGTGGATGTTTTTAATTTAAAGTTCTTATTCTGCAACCGTTTCGCTTACTTGTTGACGAATAAGCGCAAAAATCCATGCATTTTATCATGGATCAAGATACGTTATGGATCGACGCCTGGTACTCTCCTTAGTGAAGTACGGTGGGTGCACCGGTTCTGGCTAGGCCGGGATACGGGGCGCCACAGGTGGTATCAGAGCGAAGGCGATCCGGGCAGAATATAGAATTAAGTTATGATCGTAGTCAACTAAGTTTGATCTTAGACTTAAGTCATGATCCTAGATGAGAGTTGACCTTAGACTAGGATGACTTAGACTAGAAAGTTAGGGTTTTGGTTGATAACAAAACCTTTGGTTACGGACATTCATTAAAATACGAACCGTATCAAATCTATTTATGTGCCCCTGAGAACTTCTATTAGATTACAAGTTAACTAGTGTCACTTATTCTGGTATGACCGCAAATAAACAGACGCTATGTGTTCAGATGACTCCACAAACCGATACGTGGACATCGTCACTATCACATCTGGGAAGTATCGGATTTTATTACCGGCAATTAGCTAAAGCACAAATTCTGAGATTCGGCAGGGAGTCCGAACCTGAAGAAGCTAAAAGTGGTTGGACGAGGTTGAGGACCACCTTGTTGGAGTCCGGGTACCAGATAAGATGAGAGCACTAATAGTTCGACCATTCCTGATCGGTAAAGCCAGCTAATGGTGGAGGAAGAAGGTCCAGTCACTGTCTCGACCTATAACATGGGCGAGATTTCTGGAAGAATTTTGTGGAGCTTACCTCTCACTGGAATTAGTGGTTGAGAGAATTGAAGAATTCGATACACTAAGACAAGAACCGGGCACCCAGGTATCAGGATATGTCCGTCAGTTTACCAGGATAGGACGGTATGCTCCTTTGATCATGGAGGATGAACAGTGGAAGATAACTAAATTCGTACGTGGTCTGAATCCTCGGATTAAATCTAGAATAGGCAAAGTATACCCAAATACTTTCGATGGACTGATAAGGGACTGCTATAAAGTGGAGCACGATATCCGGATGATGGAAGAACAAAGGAGATTGAATAAGCGTATGAAGAGAGAGGGTAGAAGGTGGCGGCCGTATCCTTAGGGGTGGTGAATAAAAATTCCATGACGAAAGAATTAGAAGCATAAAATGTCTGAACGGTCTTACCTTGATGAGGTTTCTTGATGTCCTACACCTCTTATGACCTTTTGAGCTTGAGAACCCCCTTATGGTGATGAAAATAGGCCACAGGTTTGGGGTGGTTAGGGAGACTCTCAACTTAAACTTGATACAAAGCCTTAAAGAATGAAAGATTTACTTCTAGGAGTTATGTTCATACCTTAATAGTTGGAGAGCTAGCCTTGACAGGACTTGGATCAACTTGCTTCTCCTAGTAGACGAAACTTGGAGGAACACGACATAGGAGGGGTTAGGGAAGGAAGAATAACTCAACTTGCTTTAACTATAAAAAATGGATGTCAAGACTAAGAGCTTACCTTGGAAGATGGTGGAGTAGCTCTTGAACCCACTTGGTTAGTTGTTCTTGTTCTCTTTCTTGGTGGCCGAAAGTTGAGTGTGGTGGGAAGGGAGTCTAGATAGTTTGATCTTAGGAGATGGATGAGGGATAGTTGGAGAGTTGGATAGTGTAAGTTGTCTTGAAATTTCTTGTCTTCAAGAGAGGGGTGGCCGAAATTTTTAAGGAGGGAGAGGGAGCACAGTCATGACACTTTTGCATGAACGGAAGAAGATTAGTAAATAGGGTGGCTACTTTAAGAGGTGGAAGCTCTTTGTCTCAAAGAGGGTTCTAGAATTAGGATATTTATAGGGCTTTTTAGAGGGAAGTGGCCGGCCCTCCCAAGGGCAGTTTTGTCACTTTCCTTCCCTCTTGATGCCCTAATGCAATTTCCTTTTTCTTTTCTCTTTTTTTGTAGTAATTAAAAAAATGATTATTCAGTTAAATCGATTGAGGTGATAAAATAATTTTTATTGCCACTTGGATCTCGAGTTTTGATATCACAAGGCTCGTACAATTAGGAATTACATCTACAGACAGGATGGGTACAACAACATGTATTGTGTGATCTTTAATTAAGACCAGAACTTTAACTTGTTTCACATGGATTAGCTGATGATTTGAATGATGAGTCAAATACACCTAAGTTGGATGAAACTGATTTGATAGTTAAGAGTGTTGGTTCATTTGTTGTTGAATCTTTTAAAGTGTATGTTGATCTCCCTAGTCTACATTGTTTACATGATCTTTTTTATCTACATCACACACACACGACCTTTAGCATGATCCATTCCCATAGTATGCTTTTTTAGAGATGATTCATGCCATGTTTGCTCATGAGAGATGCCATATCACATTGTCTTATTCCCCTTTCTAAATCTTGGTGACTTGTGACTTCATTTACCATGATAAATTGTTCGTCTATGTATTGATTGAGTTCGAATGTTCCTTGCATGATGGATTTTGGTTGCATCTTACACATTCATGTTTGATTGAAAGAAGCATGATTATACACCCTAAACACATCAAGAAGAGGTTTGTACTGATGTGGACTTGTGTTCTAGTGTGTGATAAGTGTTTCTTTGGAAGTTTCATAAGTGTCTCACTTGTGCTTTGTTAATTCATCCTAAGCATGTGAAAGTGAAGATACAAAAGAGGTATGACTCTAGTCCTTATTTATCTCTTTGTAATCATCTTTTACTTGTTCATTATTCTAGATATGCATTTATTGAGTTAGAGTTTGAGGTGTATGTCTTTGTGCACCCTAAACATGTTGGGAAGAGATGTTTATTGCTATCTAGATGTGTCATCATTGGATTACTTGGTCATCCTAAGCATGTTAGACTTAAATTAGGTATGATCATTGCATTTGTTTTGCTTGGACTTGTATCTTACATATTTTATGAGTCATTTGATTTGTGTTTTGATTTGAGGTCAAATCCTTTTGAGGAGGGAGGGAGTGATGAGATTCAAGGATCCCTAAACATACAAACTTCACAAACAAGGTCCTTGAACATACAAACTCCACAAACAAGAAGCTTTTGCACAAATAGAAGATGTAAACTAAAGAGCTTCTTGTTCAAACTTGTACAAGATGAGCCAAGGAATGCAGATGCATGATTTTTCTATGTTTATTGAGGCTATGATCTGATTATCCAAGTTTTTCAATGCATATTATAAGATGTAAGGGTTGGTGTTATGGCACGATGGTCATTTTATGCGTGAGCGTCATAGTCAAGTCTAGTTGTTTGTTTTGTCTTTGTTTAGGCCTAGAATAATTTATAGTCTTTTAATATATTTTTATTGTGCTAATGGTCGTTTTTTAGTGTCTTCATAGGTGCCAAGACTACATAGGGAAAGTGGCTTGGGGAATCCCTATTTTTCAGTAGGACAGCCAGACACCCGTTTTGTATTTGGAACATGCAGGTTGGAGGATAGGTCCAAATTTGTTCAAACCACTTGTAGGTGTTAGAAAACTTGATTTGGGACGACTTTCATGCTGTGCACTGTTCTTGATTTGGGCTACAAGATAGTCCAAAGTCAGCTGGAAGATTGGAGTACAATATGGAAATATACTGAAGCCCACTTGATTGATACCTGATCTTTGGAAGGTCATATCTTTGTGTAGTAAGAGTCCAAATGAGATGATTCAAGAGCCCAAATTCAAGGAAACTTTATGAGATACAACTTTGCTGAAGAGTGCCAACCCTAATTCGGCGGCTAGAAGCGGATAAAGTCCAAAACCGATAGGATGTTTTCTATAACGAGATTTTAGGGATTTGAATTATACAATACTTTTTGATTAGTTTTGTATCATCTTTCCATGCAAATTTAATTTAGATTGATAGGGAATATTATGATTACTTTGATTGATTTACTATCTTTTAGGGTTATCAAAATTATCCCCATATAAGGCATATACACGTTCAGCCGGTAGACAATCCAGGTTTTCAAAAAATTTCAGAACACTTTGTTTCTTTTGGCAACCCTCTTATGTGCTTCTTTCTTGTGTTTTATTTGGTTTTCATGTATCCAAATCAAAGCTAGATCTAATTCAAGGTTCAAGAAACACTTTTTGGTGGCCACAATCTATGAAAAATGTATGACTTGGTGGATTGGACGGCTGAATTTCTCCGCACCGAGGTTTGTAACGCCATTGAGGAATAAAGGTGGGGTCTTGCGCCATTGTTCAACCTCAACCGACGTTGAGGGCAGAGTTGAAGGAAGGGTCCTATACACATACGTACGTGCCTCAAACACGTATCACAAAGCATAATAAACATGCATCATACAGAAAACTGAATCCAAATAGATATGAAGTATCACCAGTACAAAGTCGAGATACAAATCTGAAATAACATAAAAGAAACTATATAATCTGGCCCATACATCCATCACTGATGATCTACCCCTGGCTCATCCTCATCTGTACTTGAAATAGCTCATGGCCCTGCGATATGATAAATGATGAGGTGAGAGAAAACGAATAGCTCAGCAAGTATTTCCGCCTAGGTTCTCATGTGGATCATGCATAGTAGATGGTAAATGAACACATGAACAGTGAAATAATGTACCATGTAATAACAAATAAAGTATATCAGTTACATGTGAACAGATAAATTGCAGAAATAAATCCCAGAATAAATCATTTGTTTAACTTTCGTATTTCTTTTCTTCTTATGTAGTGGTTAAGTCTTTCTCTTATGTTTTGTAGTTAATTTCTTTTTTGTGTCTATGACAAAGCTTTACGTAATATAATCATCCTCTGTCCACTAGGGATCTAAATATAGGTCTGATAGGTTGGCTCAGGTAGATATGCATATGCTCATATGAGGGAAAAGTCATGCATCATTTTTCATAAAGAACTTTCTCAAATCATAAACATTTCTGAAATCATCATATCATATCTTTCACAGCTGTGCATAAAATATATGTGAACGGTAAAAGACACTGTAGGATTTGCAAGGCACCACTAGAAGGGGGGGTTGAATAGGTGGTGCGGAAAGTGTGGTTTTTAAAATTTGTTTAAGCCTAAACAACTCAACTTCTGAAAACAGATTCTGTTTTCAGGACCAGTTTTAAAACATTTTTAAAACAAGGTTATAGGTCTCCAAAAATTCTGAAATTTTGAGAGAACTTAGTCTCAGATGTTATGAGGGTCCCCTAAAAATTTCAAATTAAAATTCAACCTTTAACCCCTTCAAAAACCGTTGCTAATCAGATTGCCCGAATCTGCCAGAAACAGTAGAAGGTTTTGAAAAATTTATTCCTATTTGTGTGTATGTCCAATTGCTCTGAAAATTTAACCACTAACTCCTTATATACTACATTTAAGTGGGTTGAAACAGTTTTGCAAAATTCTTTTGGGAAGTAGGTCAACTACAATCAAAGTCTCAACCTTTGCAAGTCTGAAAATCAGACTGCACTAGTCTCAGAACTTTTGATGCCAACACACCAAGGAAAAATTCATGCACCGCTCTGAGAACATCAGCATGTATGACAGACCAGCAAGAACGATAAAACTTACCATTCAAACCATCATGTCATGCTGCGCTTTGAGGGTCTAACTGCCAAAATGCTTCTTTAACCTCCGCTTCCATAGGCAGTTGTGTAAGTATGGAGCTATCATCTTCAGTCACCAACTGTGGAATATGGCTCAGAATTGTATCATAATTATGCGTTGTCTCGTGGGCAAAAAGGCGAGTATAGAATGTCACCGCCTCAGCCATGATCGCTTCGGGTGTGGTGCATTGCTCCCCAGTGGTTGTGCTAATTTGCTGGACGCGCAGCTGCATCCTTCGTCCTTTGACAATAGAGTGATAGTACCTCATGTTAGCATCACCTTCCTTCAACCATCATATTCGCGCTTTTTGTTTCCAAAACTGAAGTTCATATGTAGAGGCCTATTGATACTCAACTTTTGCCCTATGATATTCCATGCGATTTTCGTCAGAAGGGTCCATGCCCCAGATGCCCTCAGCGCGAGTGAGATTCATTTCAGCTTGCATGACGTTTGTAAATATATTGCCAAAAATTTCAGCGCTGGATATCCTTCTTTAGGCGGAATAATTTGGTATAGAAACCGTACATACCTCCTGTGGTAAGGTAAGATGTCCATGCATTCTTCATATAAGTATGGAAATCTGGATGTAGAAGCCATGCATCTAGAAAATGAAATGTGCGGCGGCCCTCAGGCCGATGCTACTGACATATGAACAATAATGGTGAGTGATCCGAAGAAGCACGAGATAGGTGCGTAAGCTGCATATCGTCAAACACATCAGGAAAGGAAGAATTGACAAATAGCCAATCCAATCTCCTGCGGACTCGTCCAAGTCCCCTGCCATCAACCCAAGTAAAACGTAGACCTTTAAACTGTGGCGCCATCAGAGAGCAAGTATCTATACAATCATTAAAATCTTGCAATGCTGTGAGAGAGGGGTGTGAGCGACCATCAGGATCTTCAAGGGAGCGAAAAGTGTTGAAGTCACCTCCAACTATCCAAGGTAAAGTGAAGTTCTCCGAGAATGAACATAAGGAATGCCACAATGCACGACATAAGAGAGGTGTGTGCTTACCATATACCACTGATAGGACGAAGGTAAACTGTAGGGGCTGATAGGTAAGAGTGAATCGGAGACCCGATAGGCTGCACAATTTTAAAAAAAGCCTCTCTGCAATGGAGGTGGATCAGTATGCCCGGAAATGTGATCCATACTTGGACTAGGGGAACATCAGCGGTGGGATCAAAATCAACAGTCCATTTTGTTATTCGCATATGACAACCCGATATATGCCATGAACGACAATAGAAACATCGCAAGTAATCCGCCTCATTTTGAAAATTCAACAAAATATGCTTTTGATCAATATCATTTATGCAGGTAGAGATGGGGTCTCACTGGAAGCAGACTCTCTATCCCTTGGGATAGAGGTATTGTCTGCCTACCACTTACCCTCCCCAGACCCTAACGATAGCTTTTACTGTCGTTGGGATATACTGGGCTCGGATGATGATGATGATGATGCTTTTGATCAATAAGGGTGATTCGCAAATCATGGTGAAAGCCAATTTTTTTCAAAAACTTCACGTATAACTTTCAATGGAGGATGACCATACCAGAATGTGCCTACCAAAGAGTATTTGAATGGCGCAGCAAGGGAATCAATTTCGGAATCCAAGAAGGAGATCAGCGGGATGCCTTTATATCTTGAAACAGTCTTTGCTGAGATTGATATTTTTTGTGATGATGCTTCGCCGGAAACGATCGCGGCTAATGACGGCGGCGCTGTTGCCATTGAAGGCTGGCGTATCGCAGATTGAAAAAGAAAAAGCAAAAAGAAGTCCAGACGTCTAGAACGGCGGGAGAAACAGCAGTGAGAACAATGTGGTGTTGGATTGGTGGGAAAGCGGCGGCAGCAGCGGCTATCGCCGCTGAAGAGACGACGATCTTTAGAGCATTCCGGGGTATTGCTTATATTATACATACGCATATATATATATATATATATATATATATATATATATACACGCTCAAGTAATTATTAAATCATCGATATAATAAAAGGACGATGCCCTGCTCTGGCGATTTCCGGTGGCAGTTTTTCCTTCTCAATTTCTTCTCGTTTCGTTGCGATCTCACTGTCTGGCATCAGCATTTTCCTTTTCTCTGTTCTGTGTAATTGGGACTGCGATCGATGGGTCATCCGTCGCAGTCCCCTACGTTTGCAGCGAATGTTGCCGGTAATAATGCATCCTCCATTGCAATCTCTCAAAACAATCTCGCGGCATAAAGGTATTTCGATGATTATGTTTTCTAACGATGAAATCGATGCTTCAACTACACCGTTTAAATTTTTGTTAGTGGGAACTTTTTGGTATGGTCGGCCACCATTGAAGGTGATCCGAGATGTTTTTGAAAAAAATAAGATTTCAAATAGATTTGCGTGTCACCTTGATTGATCAGTCACACATTCTATTGAATTTTTGTCATGAGCCTGACTATCTCAGATGTTTTTATCGTCGTGCGTGGAGTATCTTTGGGTGTCATATGTGTGTTACCAAATGGACAGTAGATTTTGATCCAGCTGCTGATGTACCAATTATCCCGATATGGATTGCACTTCCTGGCCTGCCAGTACATTTCCATCAGAAAGCTGCATTATTTTAGATTGTTCGCCCCATTGGAGTACCCATTAAGTTAGACGTTGCTACTTCAGAAGGATTGCGACCCTCAGTTGCCCGTATTTGTGTTGAGGTTGATGTTTCACACGATTTTCCAAAAAACATTTACTTGTAGGCTAAACAAAAAATCATTTTGCAATAGGTAGTGTATGAAGATCTCCCAATGTTTTGTTTTACATGCCGCAGACTAGGGCATGCAACGGGCAAATGTCAGGAGTCTTCCGGAATGCAGTCCGTCATCCGCAGCCTGCCACTAAATGGACTCCTAAAAAATCACCTCTTCAAGGTGATTCCATCCCTATCAAATCAGCGTAACTTCAAAAGGAACCAGTGCTAGTTTATTCTGATACGGAGGAACATAACAAATTATCAAATCCACCCTCTACTGTTGATGCTCCATTGCCTTCTCCTAGCCATGCATAAGATCTCTCATGTTTTGGGCAAGATGCCGAATACCCTTCGCAGCCAGAATTTGATGATACTAGAGAGATAGGTCATTCCTCCAACACAGAATTGCATGGGGAAGTTATGCCTTCAGATCTTCCGTCTGTCTCGGATGTTGTTATTCGGAGAATACAAACACTACCGGAATCACCTTCGAAGGAGATACTATTATCCCGTCTTGAGGTGTTGCTTTCGAATGAGGGATTTATACCAGTTGTACCTCGTAGACGCCGAAGAACTCGTAAGGAATTGCCAGCTTTACCGCCTTCCACCATCTTAACTCGTAGCGCTGTGCGTTTGGTTCATCGAAGTGATGTTACTCTTTCCCAATGAAAATTATAATCTGGAATATTAGAGGCATTAGGCCATCTTTATCTCGTTTTCATCAGTTTGTTCATTTACATCGTATCAATCTTTTGGCTATCAATGAGCCAAAACATCCATCAAATTACATTACATGTTATGGCATGAATCTTGGTTTTTCTCAACATTTCTCATCATTGTCTCCTAAGATCTGGGTTTTCTGGCAAGATTTGCTCTTTCTGCTTGTTCATACGCAGGATGATGCTCAGGTGGTACATTTTCAATTTTGTTATGTCTCATTGAATCTCTTATTTCGATGTTCTATTGTCTATGCACAACACTCGGTTTCTCTTCGGATGCCACTTTGGCAATCGCTTCGTGATCACTCTCAATAGTTGGATATTCCTTGGATAATGGGTGGTGATTTTAATATGTCTCGTTCTTTACATGATCATTGGGTCCACTCAAATCCTACATTGGCAGCCTTGCATGATTTTAATGATTTCATAGAGGATTGTAATTTGATGGATCCTCCTTTTCAGTGATCATGATATACATGGATTGATGGTAGAGGTCTCGGCCAAGTGCACCACCGGCTGGACTGGATCTTCATTAACTCATATTTTCAGGATTTGTTTTATGATTTACGACTCACATTTACCACGGATCTCATCTGACCATACTCTTTTGTTGTTATTATGTAACAAGATACAGGCAAGTGGTAGATGTGCTTTTCGATTTCTAGATGCTTGGTTGTTTCATCCGGATTTTCATGCATATGTTAAAGAAGCCTGGAAACCATATCCTACTAGTGGTGGAACGTATGGATTTTATAACAAGTTGTCTCGACTCAAGAAGGATATTAAAACCTAGAATTCAACTATTTTTGGAAATATCTTTCAAAGAGTGGGGCTAGCCGAATCTAAAGTCAAGCATGCGGAATTCGCATGGGATCAGTCTCCCATGGAGGACAATAGAAGTTTGTATCATCAGGCAAAAGCGGAGTATGTTAAAGCTGCTGACTATGAATTGCAGTTTTGAAAACAAAAAGCCCGTGTTCGGTGGATAAGTGATGGGGATGCTAATACCTGTTATTTCCATTCGGTGGTAAAGGGTCGACGTGCTCAACTTTGCATACAACAAGTTTATACTAAAACTGATGAGTTATATGATGCCCAAGACTCCATTCAAGCGGAGGTGGTTTCTTTTTATACTGCCTTATTTGCAAAGGAACCAACGGGTGCCTATGATAGAATAATGCAGCATACACCCATGTTGGTAACTACAGAGGATAATACTTTTCTTATGCGTCCTCCGCAGGCTATTGAGATTAAAGAAGCTGTATGGCATTTAGACCCACAGAGCGCAGTAGGACCAGATGGATTCCATGGGAATTTTTTTAGCTCCTGTTGGGATATCATATGTTTGGATGTTAAGTTAGCAGTCCTATTCTTTCTTTGAATTCCACAACCTTCGGCTGGGGCAGCTGCTCTGATCACTTTGATACCGAAAGTCTCAGCTCCTAGAACCTTAAGTGATTATTGATCGATATGCTTGACTAATTTTCTAAGCAAGATCTGTACTCGTATTGTTGCCACACGTCTTAGTTCTCTACTTCCAAAATTGATATCGCCGGAACAGACAGGTTTTTTTGAAAGGATATGAAATATCTTCTTAGGTTCTCTTTGCACGTGAAATAATCCATATGCTTGATAGAGGTGGGAATCAATTATGTTTAAAACTGGATATGATGAAGGCATTTGATCGAGTAAGTTGGGAGTATTTGGAGTTGCTTTTGGCAAAATTTGGTTTCTCCGCCTTTTTTATTCAGGGCATACTCAATCATCTAAAGAGTACTACACTCTCGGTCCTTATAAATGGAGTCCCCTCATAGGCCTTTCGACCATATCGTGGTGTTAAGTAGGGGGACCCGTTGACCCCTTTACTATTTACACTATCTTCGGAGGGTTTTAGTAGGGGCTTAAGGGCTTAGGTGGCGGCTGGCCAGTTGCATTCCTTCAGGTTAGGCCGAGTTCCAATACATATTACACATCTAGCATATGGTGATGACTTTTTGGTTTTCCTGCGAGCCACTATTTGCACATTACACTTATTCCGCAAATTTTTGACTTGGTATGAGACAGCCTCGGGATAGAAAGTGAATTACAATAAGAGCAGGTGTATATCTTCTACGCACACAACAGATCTCCATAAACACCGCTACGAGGAAATACTACACATGCGGCCAACATGTTTACCTTTTCATTATCTGGAATCTATGTTACATAAAGGTACCAGTTGTGCTCGTTACTGTTCATCATTGTTGAACCATATTAATGCACGATTAAATGGTTGGCATAACAAGCTGCTTTCACAGTCAGGCAGATTAGTCTTACTACGGTATGTTATATCCTCTATTCATTACATATTATTGCTGTAGGAGGCCTTCCGCAGTCTATAATTAAAATCATTAAATGAAAGATGGCTAATTTTTATTGGGGACCGTGACGGCATTGAGTGACTTGGAGCGAGATTTCAACTCCATGCGATGAAGGTGGTTTGGGCATTTGTAACATTCAGGCGTCGCATGAAGCATATTTTTGTCGTATATGGTGGACTTATCATCAAAAGAATACTTTATGGAGTAGGTTTCTTCATGCCAAGTATAGTGTTCGTGGGGATTATCTTCCAGGATTACCGGACTCTCCCATCTGGAAGATTATTTGTCGCTATCAATTGCGATGTCAGTCACATTGTCAACAAGAGGGGCTACAGCTATCCTGGCCATCCACAGCTTTAGGAGATTTTGTTTTGAGTTCTGCGTATGACATTTGCAGAGTCCCGCGCCCAGCCATTATATCAGTGAAATTTATTTGGCACAGACAACATCGGCCGACTGTCAGCAACTTTCTATGGCGTATCCATCATCATGGTATCCCACTACAGGATTATGTATGAAAGATTTTTGTGGTTATGCCAACACAATGCCCTTTCTGTAAACAAGCATCAGCGAAGGTGGATCATTTATTTTTACGTTGTCCACTCATTTGGCCAATCTGGATCTTTTTTGCTTCTTTGCTAGATGGGCTACTACCTCATTCTCGGCGATTATGGCCTTATTTGTTATCTTGGTGGTTCTGTTCATCCTCAACCAATTTACTGGGCATTTTGCGGATCGTCATTCCGGGTATTATTATTTATAATATCTGGCATACTTACACCTCACTAGTCTATGGAGATTGCACCTCTTGCACTACACAGTCAATCATGGCTGTCATACGTACATATATTTATTCCTGGGCTAAGACTCTTGATGGTACAAAATCGGCTTTGGATTATTGTTTGGTGAAACATTTGGATTTTTTGCCTCCACTTCGCATCAAACGAGCTCAAGTTGTCAGATGCTTAGTTCCACCCACTGGTCGGTTGAAACTGAATATCGATGTTGCAGTTGGATGCAGGTTTGCCGTTGGCGGTGTCTTTCTACGTGATGGAATGGGAGACTGTATTGGAGCGATTTCTTTTCGCTTGCCGTTGTGTGTGCCATATATGGGGGAATCACAAATGGCTTTATTTGGCCTTCTCTTTTTCTTGCCATTAAATCGTAACATCATATTGGAAACAGATAATCTTCAGCTTTCACGGATGCTCTATCAACCAATGTCGGTTACAGTGTCTTTTCATCTTAAGACTTTGCTTTCCCTTCTGCAACAGAAACACATTGTCATGAAGCACACTGTTAGGGAAGCAAATATGGCTGCTCATTACTTAGCACAACATGGATTAAGAACACCTCGAACGACTTGCTACACACAGCGCTCTCTACCTCCCTTGGTTCGAAGCTGCGTTATGCTAGATGGAACGACTGTAGACCTCCATCATGCTTGACGAAATCAGCAATCACACCATTATTGTCTTCCATATGGATTGGCTCAAAAATATGGTCTCTGCATGCATTCAAATGGATGCAGGCAGGCTAGGTATGCTTTTATGTTTCTTTGATTGCAAATATTTCTATATTGTTTCTCACTTGCTTATATCTGTTTTTTTCGTGTTTGGCTTTGCATGGACTACAATGGACGAATCAATGATCTGTGCATATATTCTCCACGGCGTAACTTCAATGTCATAGGACAGTTTTGTCATTCTACTCGATATTTTCCAATTGAAGTAAATATGTAATCTTTTTCCTTCATGCAAGATTTTATCTGCAAGGATGTTTTTGCTTGCCAAGGTTTTAATGAGGCATATCATACTTCAATTGGAACTCACCCATCCTTATATCTCCCTACCATAGAATTTCGGCTAGATAGCATATTTATTATGTTATGTTTTGACATTTTATGTATGAATGGTATTCCTCCGCCTTAAGCGAGAGCTTCCAATAAAAATTTGGGGAATGGGTCCTTTTTATAATAAAAAAGTAATTATTAAATCATCATCATGGCACCCTTCTTAGTACACACACACACACACACACACACACACACATATATATATATATGCTCAAGTAATTATTAAATTATCTCCATGGCACCCTTCTCAGACACTTGGCCGAACACATATGCACACATACACACATACTTATCTCAACTTGTTAATTAGAATCTACATGCAAGTTGACTCTATCTTTCCTACTCATTTCATCAATTACCTCATGTACATGATTTATGTATCTACAGGACACCTACATATGCATGGCCGAATTTCTTAGCATATACATACATGATTTTGATTTCATCTCTTCCATGTACATGCAAGATGAGTACATACATGCTCATACACACATTTTCCATTCAAATATTTCCATGTCATGCATGATAGTATCCAACATAGAGATTAAAATAAAGGCTATGACTAGGATGATGGTCATGATGTCTACACATGCAAATACTTAAAAGGCCTATGTCTAGCTTGAATTTAGCATGCAAAACAGTTTTCCCTTTTATCATAATCATAGGTATGCATACGTGCAAGAATCCCATCAAGCTCATTATACAAAAAGCATGAAAGCACACTTTCTTTATGTTCAAAGTCAAATCACCACTTAACCTTATGCATTCATGATCCATCTTTTGGTATGCATATAAAAGACTCAGTTTACAACGTACATGAAGAAACTAGAAAGAATACTTGTCTTTCCTTTGGAAATTATACCTAGGATGGACAAGACTCTCTCTTTTCCTTCTTTGATGTAACCTTTGGCTTATAGGCCAAGTAAATGAGGGAAATGTTAGCTTTTGGGAGGAACATGGCTAAGAAGATTCTAAGATGGATTCTTAAACAACTTACCTTTGAAATTTCTTGTAGTTTTCTTGCTTTTCCAACTTAAGAGGACTACTTCCTCCTACTCAAGGAACTCACAACCTAGAGGGAGAAATGGGAAGAAGAATAAACCTTTGACTAGATAGAAGATGAAAAGATGTTTCAAAGAGTGGTTTTGGTCATTACCTTGAAGATTCATATGCATGCAAGGGATTTCCTTCAAGTGAAGTTGAAGAATTTTCTTCTTCTCACTTTGGTGGTTTCCACGGATTAGAGTCCTAGGAGTACTAAGAAGATATTGGTTCTTGTTTGAGTAAGAAGATGAAAGGAGAAAAAAAGGTTCTTGTCTTGAATTTGAACCTATAATGGTGGATGAATAGAGAGGGGAAATAAAGTTTGCTCTTTGTCCCTCTTGGTAGCTCACGGGTTGTGTGGAAAGAGAGAGGATTTTTAAAGTTCTTGAGAGGTTAGGAGAGAAGAATAATGTAGTGGACAAGGAGTAGGAAGAGAGTAAATACCTTAGAAGCTTGGTTCTTGTTGGATGTTGAAGAGAATCCCCTTCCTTTTTGGCTTAGTATATCTCGAGTGGAAGGAAGAAATGAGGGAAAAATGTTTGCTAGAGAGAGAGAGATAGAATTTCTAGAGAGAAGGAAGAGAAAATGAGATGTGAAGTGGAATGGATGAAGAATAAATTGTTCTTGTATGTTTGTGGGGGTTGGCCGAGATTATGCTAGTGGAAAGTGAGGGAAGAATCTTCATGATGGGTTCATGGAAGAAAGAAAATGAGAGGATGTAGGGAAGATTGCATGTATGGTGATTGGTGGGAAGGTGTAGCATAAGAAGACAAAAATAAAAAGTGAAAAGTTTGAAAACCACTTATTCCCTCCCCTTGCTTGTGATTCTCATATGAAGAGAGGTTGGACTAGAATGTTGGTTAAATTTTCCCACTCTTCAGGTTGCTGGCCGAAATTATAAGGAAAAATGAGGGAGAAAGGATGTCTTGCTATGAAGAAAAAGGGCTTTGGGAATGGAAAGAAGGTTATACTTGTGACTGGTGGAGGAAGAGGTGGGAAAGTGTGAGGAAAAGTTTAGTCTTCTTCCTCCCCTTTGATTGAATAAAAATTTGGGGTTATTAGGGTAGGATATTGTCTTGTATTGTTGGTTGGGAAGGGTGTAAAAAGTGATGGGTGTAAGAAAAAAAGAAATTTGTGTAAGAGTGAAGTGATTTAAGGAGAGAATGTGGAAGAAGTTAACTTCCAAGTGGGGAAGATAAAAAATGATTCTAAGGTGGAGTTGTGCATGAAATATGATTGGGTGGGAATTAAATTACTGGAAGAAACAATTTTGTTTATTTGGCCGAATTTTAAGGGAAATAAATTGGGGTTTAGTTATTTGAATTTTTGTTGTGCCCTTTTGACATATCCCTAAAAATTTCATCAAAGTCATCTAGTCACCAAATGTTTTGGTTATTTATTTATGCACGATTAAGATTCTTCAACTATATTGCTTAATGAGGTACTGTGATCGCATCCCAACTTCGTTGTAATTTCCTCGGTCCTCTTTGTCAATTAGCCTACAGGTGCAGGTCGTAGGAAAATAAGATGATTGCCTATGATTAGGTGTATATGAATTATAATGAGTTGGTTGCGTTTTATTATGCCTGTTTGCATTTGTGTGTGTGTGTATATACTATCCGGAATTTTATTAATAATAATCTCTCACTTCTGGCGGAGGAATACCGTGGTTACATATTGTGCGGGAGACTCTCCCACTATGAAAGCAGATAAAAGAGTAGATAAAGATTCTAAGTTATTGTTCTGAAAATGATAAATACAAATCAAACAATATCCTTTTCTATAGAAATATATGATGTTGTCTTCTAGAGTAGAACGCCTCAAAGCCTTTGATTTGGCTCTCCAATTTCCACGACTCGTAACAAGCATGTGCCATACAAAGAAAATGATCAATATAACCGAAAAAAGAAGTAAACGAAAAAAGTTAAATGTCCACGTACATACCGACATTGCCTACATTCACAATGAACACAGGCAACAACATGAAAAATGCAGCCATAAATGAGATCCTCACCAGTATCCAGCCAAATAAAATGAAATGCTTCAGCAAGCTCAAAGAATGAAACATTGTTATCCAGGCATATAACATAATTAAGCAATCGAAATGAAAAAGGTTACAGACAAGAAAAGAAGATTTACCGACATTGCCTATGCCAAGTAATGACATAGGCAAACCCCATATAGATGCGCCAACCCATTGGGAGACTCTAGTTATCATAGTCATAGTCATAGCCACATATGAGGTATGGATGTTGTAGGATCTGCAAGGCACCACTAGAAGGGGAGGTTGAATAGTGGGTGCGGAAAATGTGGTTTTTAAAATTGTTTTAAACCAAAAACCAAACTTCTGAAAACAGTTTCTGTTTTCAAGACCAGTTTTAAAACGTTTTGAACACTAGGTTGTAGGTCTTCAAAAATTCTGAAATTTTGAGAGAACTTAGCCTCAGATGGTATGAGGGTTCCCTAAAAATTTCAAATTAAAATTCAACCTTTAACCCCTTCAAAAACCATTGGTGATCCGGTTGCGCGAATCTGTCAGAAACAGTAGACGGTTTTGAAAAATTTATTCCTATTTGTGTGCAAGTCCAAATGCTCTGAAATTTTAATCACTAACTCCTTATATACTATATTTAAGTGGGTTGAGACAGTTTTGCAAAATTCGTTTGGGAAGTTTGTCAATTACTATCAAAATCTCAACCTTTGGAAGTCTGAAAATCAGACTGCACTAGTCTCAGAACTTTTGATGTTTGATCGACTTATCCTTATCCAAAAGGGTTGCAACTTGTGCCAAATTAACCCTAAGACGTGTGGCTATATTTCTGGAAATTTTCGTGATTTTTGAAAGTCGTTTACTATTTTTATGAATGCCAATAAAAAGAGTAAACTGTGCAGTAACAGAAAATAAATGCTGAAAGTAAATGGCACCAATAATTTTATACTGGTTCGGTTATAAACAACCTACTCCAGTCTTCAAGGAACACCTTTCTTGGTTCACACTAGTCACACAACACAAATACACCTTACCACAGGGTTGATGGAGTTACACACCAACTCCAACCCTTTACAAATCTTGTATGATAAATACAATTGCGCACGAACACCACCACCTTGCAAGAATGAAGATTGATCACACCTTGATCAATCGTTTACAAAGATATAGAGTATGTGGTGGTATATCACAAGCCTATTCAAGATTGAAAATATGAATACAATAGGCTTTCAAGAAGAAGAAAGAAAGAAAGAGTAGAAGAAGAGAGGCTAGGCATTTTGATCACTCGATTTTGCAATGCTTGTTCTTGTCTTGTTTTTGCTCATCTTCTTTCCTTTTAAGCCTTGCAGCCGTCCCCTCTTGGTGTCCTCCCCCTCTTGAAAATTATCTTCTAAGTCCTTGGGAGAATGTAAGACATCATTGTGACATGGTCTTGCTTACTTGTCACCTTCTCATTGGATGATCATTTAAGCTTTGCTTACTTGGCACTTCATGATAGGTTAGATGTTGTCATCATTGATGACTTGGAAAAATCTGAATATATCACTCAAACCATGTGCCAAAATCAACATAGAATAATTTCCATAATACACAAGATTGTCACATAAATTTTGCAAGACAAAATTCTTCCTTACCAAGGTAAAAAATCGGCCATAATGAGTGTTTACCATGCTGAATTTTCAGCATGTAATACATGGAGGTAAAGTTCAAAATACTACCATTTTTCTTTGATTTTTCTTTTTAAAATAAATCACCAATTGATGGCAAATATCCTTATCAAATTGGAAATGAATTTGGACACCCTTATGACCTTACATTCGGCCAAGACATATCACACACATGCTGAAAAATTTCAGCATGTGTCATATATAAAATATCACTCTTTATGACTTTGAAAAATATTCAAATTGCTTCCATTTCTTCTTCCAATCAATCACATAATTCAAGATGATAAAATATGTCTCATAAAGCATCAAAATTCGGCCAGCCTATTTCAACATGCTGAAATTTTCAGCATGTGCTTTAAATGTAACAAAGTTTGAAACCTTACCATTTGTAGCTCCTTTCTTTAATTCACCAACATTGCATGATTGATTCTTGACCAATAAATATGCCAACAAGGCTCCACATAAGCTCCATCTCAGCTGTAGGGGCGTTGGATAATGTATATGCATGTGCTGAAATTTATTTTTGCTAACTTTGTAAAATAGTGCATATTTAATAATACACACATGTTATATTCCAATCAGCCCTTAATTTAATTTTCTAGAACACTTTAAGATGTATGACATATGTAAAAAGTGTCTAGATACTTGTCGTATGATGTGCCAAAAATATTCCATGTGTTGTGTACGTAGAAAACCGAATTTTCGATGTTTATCGATTACCCGATTTTTCTCCAATTAAATTCCAACTTTTTGCACATGTTATATATATTATGTTACACATAATATATATAATATATACTTTAAATCTCAGCACTTGGCTGGTCTAAAGTGGCGCCATTAACATGTGTCAAAATTAAAATTGGAATCTTCACATTTTGGCCTTAATGTGGGGTGATTTGTGTGTGCCAACATGGAAAGAATTTTTGGCTGAAAATATCACCCTAGGCACAAAAGTTTTGACGATTTTTGAGGTGTAGGGGCTGGACATCTATTTATGGCAAGTATTCGCCCGATACGACAATTTTCGGTTTAGAACCTTTTAACGTGTCGTATCTAATTTGTCATCACCATGACTTATATCATATGATATAAGACCTGAATATACTTATAAATATGAGTTAAGTGTGATGGTGTGACGTTAACGTACGTACGTAAAATATATAACGTGTCGGTAGTACGTTGGAATACATGTGTATGTGCCTTTTTCAAAAAAATCTGAAAATATATGTATTTATATATGTATATGGTGTGTTTAATAAATGAGGGGAGGAGGAGAAGACTTTCCTTCCTTAGCCTTGTTGCCTTTGTGCCTTTTCCAAATGTAGCTTCCTTTAATGAACTACTTGGTTTAATTAACTAAGTACTTCACTTAATGAACTAGTTTAGTTCATTAATGGTGGCACCTGAAAATAGTATAAACACAACAAATGTTTGCCATTTGATGTAATCTTTGTAGCTTCATGGCTCGTTAGTACGGCAACATAATATATGAACTATATAAGGCAAGTAATAAGCAATATATCATGCACATTTATCTTATGCTCGTTTTTGTGCACATTTAAATCATGTATTGGAAAATCACTCAAACCCCTTTTTCTCTACAATCTCCCCCTTTTGATGATTTTCAAAATAACATATACTCATGATTTAAATCCTGTCGCTTCCCCTTCAATCATGCATCAAAACTTGAATTTTAAATTCCGAGTCGCTCCCCCTTAATTTATGCAATTAGTATCTCTCTCCCCCTTAAATCATGCTATCTCTCCCCATTTATTTTGAAAAGTAAATCAAAAGATGCCTGTAAAGATGAAGAAGAAAAAAATCATGCATTTCATATAACGTGCGTTCGTAAAGGTTATTTATTCAACCCTTTGAAAATGTCCCTTTTGGTACCCAAATTTGGGTGACCCTTTCTAGGTCTTCCAAAAGGTGAGAAAGGTGATGAAAGCACAACATAATATACTTTAGGTGCAACTGTATCTGACCTTTGGCCAAGAACTCCTTTATACGCATTATATGTAGGACGTTTTTGATATGTCCTTGTGTTTGTGTGCGTAGTGCATTGATGGAATGAATGCCGTGTATGCATCACTCTTTTCTTTTTATATCTATATGGTACAAAATTGTATTTCGCATGATATAATGAAGAAGTGGGGCGTGATGAGGGAAGAGGTCTTTGCGTCATCTTAAACGCCGTTTTTGGCTTTGGGGTGTCTACTTTCTTAGACACAACAAACTTAGTTGGTTTGGTAGATGCTTCATTTGTCTCAACGTATCCCAAACCTGTTTTGTCACTATCATGCTTTTGTGATAAGATAATACGATGGAGCGTGTTAGATCCCATGTCAAATTGTTTCACCTTTTTCTCTACATCCGCATTCCTTGATTCTAAGTTTGAAATTTCGGATTTCAATTCAATGTTCACGGATGTCAATGATGAAATTTCAAACTTTAATGAATTTATAATGCATGACGACTCTTCTTTTGAATCGTTTAATTGAGACACAAGATCTTTGTTAGAAGATTCTAACAATTTCTTATCTTCAATTAACCGTTTCTTTTGTTTTGCAAGAGTTCTAGAAAACTTATGTAATTCAAGATATTCAACATATAAATCATCATAAGATAGTTCAGAATCCAAGTCAGAATCAGAATTTACCTCATTTTCAAATAGTGGAGGCATTTGGCTTGACATACCTTCTTGCTCGGTTTTGTCGCTAGTGGTTGCCATCTCACTAAGATCGTTGGATCCTTTTGTTGTGAGTGTTCCTGCTCTCTGATACCAATTGTAGGATCTGCAAGGCACCACTAGAGGGGGGTTGAATAGTGGGTGCGGAAAATGTGGTTTTTAAAATTGTTTTAAACCAAAAACCTAACTTCTGAAAACAGTTTCTGATTTCAGGACCAGTTTTAAAACGTTTTGAAAACTAGGTTGTAGGTCTTCAAAAATTCTGAAATTTTGAGAGCATTTAGCATCAGATGTTATGAGGGTCCCCTAAAAATTTCAAATTAAAATTCAACCTTTAACCCCTTCAAAAACCATTGGTGATCCGATTGCGCGGATCTGTCAGAAACAGTAGACGGTTTTGAAAAATTTATTCCTATTTGTGTGTAAGTCCAAATGCTGTGAAATGTTAATCATTAACTCCTTATATACTATATTTAAGTGGGTTGAGACAGTTTTGCAAAATTCTTTTGGGAAGTTGGTTAATTACTATCAAAGTCTCAACCTTTGGAAGTCTAAAAATCAGACTGCACTAGTCTCAGAACTTTTGATGTTTGATAGACTTATCCTTATCCAAAAGCATTTCAACTTGTGCCAAATTAACCCTAAGACGTGTGGCTATGTTTCTGAAAATTTTCGTGATTTTTGAAAGTCGTTTACTATTTTTATGAACGCCAACAAAAAGAGTAAACTGTGCAGTAACAGAAAATAAATGCTGAAAGTAAATGGCACCAAGAATTTTATACTTGTTCGATTATAAACAACCTACTCCAGTCTTCAAGGAACACCTTACTTGGTTCACACTAATCACACAACACAAATACACCTTACCACAGGGTTGATGGAGTTACACACCAACTCCAACCCTTCACAAATCTTGTATGATAAATACAATTGCGCACGAACACCACCACCTTGCAAGAATGAAGATTGATCACACCTTGATCAATCGTTTACAAAGATATAGAGTATGTGGTGGTATATCACAAGCCTATTCAAGATTGAAAATATGAATACAATAGGCTTTCAAGAAGAAAAAAGAAAGAAAGAGTAGAAGAAGAGAGGCTAGGCATTTTGATCACTTGATTTTGCAATGCTTGTTCTTGTCTTGTTTTTGCTCATCTTCTTTCCTTTTAAGCCTTGCAGCCGTCCCCCCTTGGTGTCCTCCTCCTCTTGAAAATTATCTTCTAAGTCCTTGGGAGAATGTAAGACATCATTGTGACATGGTCTTGCTTACTTGTCACCTTCTCATTGGATGATCATTTAAGCTTTGCTTACTTGGCACTTCAGGATAGGTTAGATGTTGTCATCATTGATGACTTGGAAAAATCTGAATATATCACTCAAACCATGTGCCAAAATTAACATAGAATAATTTCCATAATACACAAGATTGTCACATAAATTTTGCAAGACAAAATTCTTCCTTACCAAGGTAAAAAATCGGCCATAATGAGTGTTTACCATGCTGAATTTTCAGCATGTGATACATGGAGGTAAAGTTCAAAATACTGCCATTTTTCTTTGATTTTTCTTTTTAAAATAAATCACCAACTGATGGAAAATATCCTTATCAAATTGGAAATGAATTTGGACACCCTTATGACCTTACATTCGGTCAAGACATATCACACACATGCTGAAAAATTTCAGCATGTGTCATATATAAAATATCACTCTTTATGACTTTGACAAATATTCAAATTGCTTCGATTTCTTCTTCCAATCAATCACATAATTCAAGATGATGAAATATGTCTCATAAAGCATCAAAATTCGGCCAGCCTATTTCAACATGCTGAAATTTTCAGCATGTGCTTTAAATGTAACAAAGTTTGAAACCTTACCATTTGTAGCTCATTTCTTTAATTCACCAACTTTGCATGATTGATTCTTGACCAATAAATATGCCAACAAGGCTCCACATAAGCTCCATCTCAGCTGTAGGGGCGTTGGATAATGTATATGCATGTGCTGAAATTTATTTTTGCTAACTTTGTAAAATAGTGCATATTTAATAATACACACATGTTATATTCCAATCAGCCCTTAATTTAATTTTCTAGAACACTTTAAGATGTATGGCATATGTAAAAAGTGTCTAGATACTTGTCGTATGATGTGCCAAAAATATTCCATGTGTTGTGTACGTAGAAAACCGAATTTTCGATGTTTATCGATTACCCGATTTTTCTCCAATTAAATTCCAACTTTTTGCACATGTTATATATATTATGTTACACATAATATATATAATATATACTTTAAATCTCAGCACTTGGCTGGTCTAAAGTGGCGCCATTAACATGTGTCAAAATTAAAATTGGAATCTTCACATTTTGGCCTTAATGTGGGGTGATTTGTGTGTGCCAACATGGAAAGAATTTTTGGCTGAAAATATCACCCTAGGCACAAAAGTTTTGACGATTTTTGAGGTGTAGGGGCTGGACATCTATTTATGGCAAGTATTCGCCCGATACGACAATTTTCGGTTTAGAACCTTTTAACGTGTCGTATCTAATTTGTCATCACCATGACTTATATCATATGATATAAGACCTGAATATACTTATAAATATGAGTTAAGTGTGATGGTGTGACGTTAACGTACGTACGTAAAATATATAACGTGTCGGTAGTACGTTGGAATACATGTGTATGTGCCTTTTTCAAAAAAATCTGAAAATATATGTATTTATATATGTATATGGTGTGTTTAATAAATGAGGGGAGGAGGAGAAGACTTTCCTTCCTTAGCCTTGTTGCCTTTGTGCCTTTTCCAAATGTAGCTTCCTTTAATGAACTACTTGGTTTAATTAACTAAGTACTTCACTTAATGAACTAGTTTAGTTCATTAATGGTGGCACCTGAAAATAGTATAAACACAACAAATGTTTGCCATTTGATGTAATCTTTGTAGCTTCATGGCTCGTTAGTACGGCAACATAATATATGAACTATATAAGGCAAGTAATAAGCAATTTATCATGCACATTTATCTTATGCTCGTTTTTGTGCACATTTAAATCATGTATTGGAAAATCACTCAAACCCCTTTTTCTCTACAATCTCCCCCTTTTGATGATTTTCAAAATAACATATACTCATGATTTAAATCCTGTCGCTTCCCCTTCAATCATGCATCAAAACTTGAATTTTAAATTCCGAGTCGCTCTCCCTTAATTTATGCAGTTAGTATCTCTCTCCCCCTTAAATCATGCTATCTCTCCCCATTTATTTTGAAAAGTAAATCAAAAGATGCCTGTAAAGATGAAGAAGAAAAAAATCATGCATTTCATATAACGTGCGTTCGTAAGGGTTATTTATTCAACCCTTTGAAAATGTCCCTTTTGGTACCCAAATTTGGGTGACCCTTTCTAGGTCTTCCAAAAGGTGAGAAAGGTGATGAAAGCACAACATAATATACTTTAGGTGCAACTGTATCTGA
Source organism: Eustoma russellianum (assembly GCA_036186865.1). Lineage (NCBI taxonomy): Eukaryota > Viridiplantae > Streptophyta > Magnoliopsida > Gentianales > Gentianaceae > Eustoma > Eustoma russellianum. Next base: position 12,530,751 of record AP025071.1, read on the forward strand.
CCTTTGGCCAAGAACTCCTTTATACGCATTATATGTAGGACGTTTTTGATATGTCCTTGTGTTTGTGTGCGTAGTGCGTTGATGGAATGAATGCCGTGTATGCATCACTCTTTTCTTTTCATATCTATATGGTACAAAATTGTATTTCGCATGATATAATGAAGAAGTGGGCCGTGATGAGGGAAGAGGTCTTTGCGTCATCTTAAACGCCGTTTTTGGCTTTGGGGTGTCTACTTTCTTAGACACAACAAACTTAGTTGGTTTGGTAGATGCTTCATTTGTCTCAACGTATCCCAAACCTGTTTTGTCACTATCATGCTTTTGTGATAAGATAATACGATGGAGCGTGTTAGATCCCATGTCAAATTGTTTCAACTTTTTCTCTACATCCGCATTCCTTGATTCTAAGTTTGAAATTTCGGATTTCAATTCAATGTTCACGGATGTCAATGATGAAATTTCAAACTTTAATGAATTTATAATGCATGACGACTCTTCTTTTGAATCGTTTAATTGAGACACAAGATCTTTGTTAGAAGATTCTAACAATTTCTTATCTTCAATTAACCGTTTCTTTTGTTTTGCAAGAGTTCTAGAAAACTTATGTAATTCAAGATATTCAACATATAAATCATCATAAGATAGTTCAGAATCCAAGTCAGAATCAGAATTTACCTCATTTTCAAATAGTGGAGGCATTTGGCTTGACATACCTTCTTGCTCGGTTTTGTCGCTAGTGGTTGCCATCTCACTAAGATCGTTGGATCCTTTTGTTGTGAGTGTTCCTGCTCTCTGATACCAATTGTAGGATCTGCAAGGCACCACTAGAGGGGGGTTGAATAGTGGGTGCGGAAAATGTGGTTTTTAAAATTGTTTTAAACCAAAAACCCAACTTCTGAAAACAGTTTCTGTTTTCAGGACCAGTTTTAAAACGTTTTGAAAACTAGGTTGTAGGTCTTCAAAAATTCTGAAATTTTGATAGAATTTAGCATCAGATGTATTGAGGGTCCCCTAAAAATTTCAAATTAAAATTCAACCTTTAACCCCTTCAAAAACCATTGGTGATCCGATTGCGCGGATCTATCAGAAACAGTAGACGGTTTTGAAAAATTTATTCCTATTTGTGTGTAAGTCCAAATGCTGTGAAATGTTAATCATTAACTCCTTATATACTATATTTAAGTGGGTTGAGACAGTTTTGCAAAATTCTTTTGGGAAGTTGGTTAATTACTATCAAAGTCTCAACCTTTGGAAGTCTGAAAATCAGACTGCACTAGTCTCAGAACTTTTGATGTTTGATAGACTTAACCTTATCCAAAAGCATTTCAACTTGTGCCAAATTAACCCTAAGACGTGTGGCTATGTTTCTGAAAATTTTCGCGATTTTTGAAAGTCGTTTACTATTTTTATGAACGCCAACAAAAAGAGTAAACTGTGCAGTAACAGAAAATAAATGCTGAAAGTAAATGGCACCAAGAATTTTATACTTGTTCGATTATAAACAACCTACTCCAGTCTTCAAGGAACACCTTACTTGGTTCACACTAATCACACAACACAAATACACCTTACCACAGGGTTGATGGAGTTACACACCAACTCCAACCCTTCACAAATCTTGTATGATAAATACAATTGCGCACGAACACCACCACCTTGCAAGAATGAAGATTGATCACACCTTGATCAATCGTTTACAAAGATATAGAGTATGTGGTGGTATATCACAAGCCTATTCAAGATTGAAAATATGAAAACAATAGGCTTTCAAGAAGAAAAAAGAAAGAAAGAGTAGAAGAAGAGAGGCTAGGCATTTTGATCACTTGATTTTGCAATGCTTGTTCTTGTCTTGTTTTTGCTCATCTTCTTTCCTTTTAAGCCTTGCAGCCGTCCCCCCTTGGTGTCCTCCTCCTCTTGAAAATTATCTTCTAAGTCCTTGGGAGAATGTAAGACATCATTGTGACATGGTCTTGCTTACTTGTCACCTTCTCATTGGATGATCATTTAAGCTTTGCTTACTTGGCACTTCAGGATAGGTTAGATGTCGTCATCATTGATGACTTGGAAAAATCTGAATATATCACTCAAACCATGTGCCAAAATTAACATAGAATAATTTCCATAATACACAAGATTGTCACATAAATTTTGCAAGACAAAATTCTTCCTTACCAAGGTAAAAAATCGGCCATAATGAGTGTTTACCATGCTGAATTTTCAGCATGTGATACATGGAGGTAAAGTTCAAAATACTGCCATTTTTCTTTGATTTTTCTTTTTAAAATAAATCACCAATTGATGGAAAATATCCTTATCAAATTGGAAATGAATTTGGACACCCTTATGACCTTACATTCGGTCAAGACATATCACACACATGCTGAAAAATTTCAGCATGTGTCATATATAAAATATCACTCTTTATGACTTTGAAAAATATTCAAATTGCTTCCATTTCTTCTTCCAATCAATCACATAATTCAAGATGATAAAATATGTCTCATAAAGCATCAAAATTCGGCCAGCCTATTTCAACATGCTGAAATTTTCAGCATGTGCTTTAAATGTAACAAAGTTTGAAACCTTACCATTTGTAGCTCCTTTCTTTAATTCACCAACATTGCATGATTGATTCTTGACCAATCAATATGCCAACAAGGCTCCACATAAGCTCCATCTCAGCTGTAGGGGCGTTGGATAATGTATATGCATGTGCTGAAATTTATTTTTGCTAACTTTGTAAAATAGTGCACATTTAATAATACACACATGTTATATTCCAATCAGCCCTTAATTTAATTTTCTATAACACTTTAAGATGTATGACATATGTAAAAAGTGTCTAGATACGTGTCGTATGATGTGCCAAAAATATTCCATGTGTTGTGTACGTAGAAAACCGAATTTTCGATGTTTATCGATTACCTGATTTTTCTCCAATTAAATTCCAACTTTTTGCACATGTTATATATATTATGTTACACATAATATATATAATATATACTTTAAATCTCAGCACTTGGCTGGTCTAAAGTGGCGCCATTAACATGTGTGAAAACTAAAATTGGAATCTTCACATTTTGGCCTTAATGTGGGGTGATTTGTGTGTGCCAACATGGAAAGAATTTTTGGCTGAAAATATCACCCTAGGCACGAAAGTTTTGATGATTTTTGAGGTTTAGGGGCTGGCCATCTATTTATGGCAAGTATGTGACACGTTGGTGAAGTTTCGGTATTCGCCCGATACGACAATTTTTAGTTTAGAACCTTTTAACGTGTCGTATTTAATTTGTCATCACCATGACTTATATCATATGATATAAGACCTGAATATACTCATAAATATGAGTTAAGTGTGACGGTGTGACGTTAACGTACGTACGTAAAATATATAATGTGTCGGTAGTACGTTGGAATACATGTGTATGTGCCTTTTTCAAAAAATCTGAAAATATATTTATTTATATATGTATATGGCGTGTTTAATAAATGAGGGGAGGAGGAGAAGACTTTCCTTCCTTAGCCTTGTTGCCTTTGTGCCTTTTCCAAATGTAGCTTCCTTTAATGAACTACTTAGTTTAATTAACTAAGTACTTCACTTAATGAACTAGTTTAGTTCATTAATGGTGGCACCTGAAAATAGTATAAACACAACAAATGTTTGCCATTTGATATAATCTTTGTAGCTTCATGGCTCGTTAGTACGGCAACATAATATATGAACTATATAAGGCAAGTAATAAGCAATATATCATGCACATTTATCTTATGCTCGTTTTTGTGCACATTTAAATCATGTATTTGAAAATCACTCAAACCCCTTTTTCTCTACAGATGTATCTAGAGAGATTGCGCCACGAATCTCACAAGGCAAGGCGGAAATTGATGTATATAGAGTAACACCTGCCGAATGTAAACCATGTCTGGATAATGAATCCGCTGCTGTATTTGCCTCTCTTGGACAATAATAAACAGAAGAAGCATTAACACACAAGAATGTGATTGTGCATTTCAAATCCATCAATGGCAAGCCTGTGAATCTGTCAGGCTGAGAAAGATATCAAAGCAACAAACGGTAGTCCGTCTCTACAATAATCTGATCGTAGTCCTGAGAATAATAAATTAGGGCGTACAAAAGCGCCATTAGTTCAGCCCTAGTTGGCGAAGTGAGATGCAAAGCAAAGCAAATGGAGGAGACAAAGTGTCCACAATCATTAAGCAATACGGCACCAGCTGCGGCATTAAAACGCCCAACCATGGCATCCACATTCAACTTCAATTTGCCCGATGGTGGTAATTCCCAACGTACCACTCAATGATGACGAGTCCATAAATGTGGAGAGAAGGACCCCGCAATTAAATGCAAGATGGAATATGAGAACTTTCGTCCCTGAGTGGACGCACACCAAATGTGTATATGATCACGCACTCTCTCAAATAATCGTGTATAAGAAAAGCTGCTATCTCCAAATCTGATTGATGTGTATTTCTTTCAAATAACCCAAGCCACTAGTGAAGGAACAAGTGTTCTCAACTGACCACCCATGGAATTAGACAAAGCAATGCGCCACCAACGAAGCAAATATGCACAAATAGTTGACTGACGAGGCAGGGGACCAGAGAATAGATTTGAAATCTCTTGCCATAATGGCTCAATCGCTGGACAAAGTAGAAAGATATGATCTTGCTGGTCAGAGTGTGTTCGGAAAAAACACACTAAGAGGGATATATCGCCTGCCGAGCAAAAAGATTATCAACTAAGGGTAACGAGCGTCTCCAAAGCCTCCATAAAAGTATGCATGCGCATACCCCACATTTGAGAAACACAAGTCCCGATACTCATGAGCCCACCACCACTTGACTTTTATGGAAATTTACCAGCTGTCTTGATGCCTGCTAATAAGAGTCTAAAAACCACTTGAAGCACTATAGATTTCGAATGGAATCATTTAAAAATATGACAAGATCATCAAAAAAACCCCAAATATGACACCTGCGGAACTCAGCCTGCCTAAAATCCTTGTATATCCCCCTTCATCATAAGTGACTTTAGTCCTTTCGAAAAGCCTTCTTAAGCTAGAATGAATAAGAGAGGCGATAAAGGGTGTAGCGCCCCGCACCCCGGCCTAGCCGGATATGGTTGTAGAGAAAAAGGAGTTTGAGTGATTTCAAAATACATGATTTAAACGTGTGCATGACATATTGCATATAACTTGCCTTATATAGTTCATATATAATGTCATGCAAGCTGAGGCCAATTTAAATGCTGCTGAACGCGCTTGGGATGATATGCCAACGACTGAGATGCGTTCATCATATAATCGGGCAAGAGCGGAATATATTCAGGCATCCAAATATGAGTTACATTACTGGAAGCAGAAAGCACGGATAAGGTGGCTAAAAGAGGGGGATGCTAATACACACTATTTCCACTCTATTGTTAAAGGGCGCAGAATGCAGCTGCGAATTCAGCAAATCCGATCGTCTTCTGGTGTCCAATGTACCACGCCCCAGGATATTATGTCAGAGGCAGTTTCTTTCTATACTTCTTTATTCGCTCATGAGGCGACACATAATCATGAGGCAATTTTCGCTTACATCCCACATCTGATATCTGATGAGGACAATGCCAATCTCATGCAGCTACCAATGGAAGCCGAGGTCGAGGAGGCAGTGTGGCATCTGGATCCTCATAGTGCAGCGGGACCAGATGGATTTAATGGTAAATTTTATCGTTCATGTTGGTCTATTATTCATTCAGATGTTTTGAAGGCAGTGCAGGATTTTTTCATTGGTGTTCCGCAACCCTCAGTAATGGCTAGTGCGTTAATCACCTTGATTCCAAAAACATCTTCTCCTCAAACATTTAGTGATTTTCGTCCTATTTGCCTCACTAATTTTTTGAGCAAGGTTTGTACGCGCATACTTGCCACTAGATTGGGCAAGTTGCTTCCCAAATTAATATCGCAAGAACAGACAGGATTTTTACCAGGACATGATATTTCCTCACAAGTTTTGATGGCACGGGAGATGATCCATATGCTTGATAAAGGTGGTACGCATTTATGTTTGAAGTTGGATATGATGAAAGCTTTCGACAGAGTCAGTTGGGAATATTTGGATCTTTTATTGAAACGGTTTGGCTTCTCAGATTTTTTCACTCGCCTTATTCTCAATCATTTGAGGGCCACCACTTTAGTAGTTTTGATCAATGGTCAGCCATCTAGCACATTTCGACCTTACCGGGGTGTTAAACAGAGAGATCCATTATCACCTCTGCTTTTTATACTGTCATCGGAGGAGTTTAGTCGTGGCTTAAAGGCCATGGTTGCATCTAGCACACTACAGCCTTTTCGCCTTGGCAGAATACCTTTTGCGATCACACATCTAGCTTATGCTGATGATCTTCTTATTTTCTTACGTGGTACACAGCGCAATTTACGCCGTTTCTACTCATTTTTAAATTCATATGAATCTGCGTCGGGCCAGAAAGTAAATTATCAAAAGAGCAGTTTTATTTCTTCCGCCGCAACCTTGATGCATCAGAAATGCATTTTCGAAGCAATATTGCACATGAGGTGTGCTTCATTACCATTTCATTATCTGGGTTCGTATTTACATAAGGGGATTAATCGCGCAAGGTATTGTGCTTCACTGCTACAGCATATAGATGCCCGCTTGAATGGTTGGCACTCCCGATTACTTTCCTCAGTGGGCCGACTTGTCTTATTACGTTCTGTGATATCATCTCTCCCGTTACACATTCTTGCCGCCGGAGGATTACCAAAGACGGTAATTAAGCATCATTCCCCATCCCATCCTACACTGCTATCGGCGAAATTCATTTGGTTTAAGCATCATTCCCCATCTACACAACTACTATTATGGCGTCTTTTTCATTTGGCTATGCCATTTGAGGACCATATTGGAAGGTATGCCGCAGCACGTCCCACACGGTGTCCATTTTGTAAGCTCTCTTCAGCCTCGGTTGATAATGTCTTTCTCTACTGCGTCCACATCCGTCCCATCTGGAATTTCTTTGCATCTGAGCTGCATTGTGTGTCCCCTGTATCATTATCTCTACGCTCATATTTGCTATCTTGGTGGTATCGCGCTACATCCTCCTCGTTCTCGGGCATTCTGAGAATTGTTATTCCGACTATTATTGTATCTAATATATGGCGTACATATGTATCACTCGTTTATGGATCCTCAAGCATTTTATACAGCGTACTCCATTCGGGCAGCTATTCATTCAGACATTGACATATGAAGTAGATCTATTCATAGTTCAAAACTTGCAAGAGGGATCACTGCGCAACCTTCATGGATTCCACCAGTGCGATCGCCACGCCCGCAAGTGATGCGGTGGCTCTGTCCTCCTTCTGGTCGATTGAAGCTTAATGTCAATGCGGCGGTAGGCAGGCATTATGCAGCTGGTGGAGCTATTTTGTGAGATCATGCGGGTATCTGTGTGGGCGCAATATCTTTTCGCTTGCCGCCATGTACTTCGGTAGCCGCAGAAATACAGTCGGCACTTTTTGGTTTATTGTATTTCCTTCCACTCTATCGTTCTATTATGGTTGAAACAGATTGTGCACTGTAGGATCTGCAAGGCACCACTAGAAGGGGGGTTGAATAGATGGTGCGGAAAGTGTGGTTTTTAAAAATTTATTTAAACTTGAACAATTCAAGTTCTGAAAACAGATTCTGTTTTCAGGACCAGTTTTAAAACGTTTTTAAAACCAGGTTAGAGGTCTTCAAAAATTATGAATTTTGAGAGAACTTAGCCTCAGATGGTATGAGGGTTCCCTAAAAATTTCAAATTAAAATTCAACCTTTAACCCCTTCAAAAACCGTTGGTACTCAGATTGTGCAAATCTGCTAGAAACGGTAGATGGTTTTGAAAAATTAATTCCTATTTGTGTGACCGTCCAAATACTCTGAAAATTTAACCACTAACTCCTTATATACTATATTTAAATGGGTTGAAACAGTTTTGGAAAATTCTCTTGGAAAGTATGTCAACTACAATCAAAGTCTCAACCTTTGCAAGTCTGAAAATCAGACTGCACTAGTCTCAGAACTTTTGATGTTTGATTGACTTATACTTATCCAAAAGGGTTGAAACTTGTGCCAAATTAACCCTAGAACGTGTAAGTATATTTCTGGAAATGTTCGTAATTTTTGAAAATCGTTTACTATTTTTACGGATGCGAACAAGAAGGATAAACAATGCAGTAACTGAAAAGTAAATGCAGAAAGTAAATGGCACCAAGATTTTTATATTGGTTCGGTTATAAACAACCCACTCCAGTCTTCAAGGAACACCTTCCTTGGTTCACACTAATCACACACACACAACACACCTTACCACAGGGTTGATAGAGTTACACCTAACTCCAACCCTTTACAAACCTTGTATTGTAAGTACAATTCGCACGAACACCACCACCTTGCTAGAGTGAAGATTGATCACACCTTGATCAATCTTTTACAAAGATATATGAATGGTGGTTTATCTCAAGCCTATTCAAGATTGAAAGATATGAAAACAATAGGCTTTTACAAGAAGAAAGAAAGAAAGAAGATGTAGGAGAAGAAGAGCTAGGCTTTTTGATCTCTTGGAATTGCAATGCTTGTTCTTATTTTGTTTTTGCTCCACTTCTTTCCTTTTAACCTTGCATGGCCGTCCCCCTTGACATACCTCCCCCTCTTGAAAATTATCTTTTAAGTCTTGAGAGAGTGTAAGACATCATTGTGACAAGGCCTTGCTTACTTGGCACCTTCTTATTGGATGATCATTTAGTCTTCGCTTACTTGGCACCTCCTTATTGGTTCAACGTTGTCATCATGATGACATGGAAAAAATCTGATAATTACACTCAACCATGTGCCAAAAATCATCACATAATACCTTCCATAAATCAAGAGATACATCATAAATTGCAAGACTAAAAATCCTTCCTAATCCATGCATAAAAATCGGCCATAAGGTTGTCTTGCCATGCTGAATTTTTAGCATGTGCATCCTTCCTTTTCTTTCAAAATAATACCAAATATTCTTTGATTTTTCATCATAAAAATGAATCAACAATTTATGGTAAGTATTGCTATCAATTAACAAATGAACTTGGACACATTTGGCTCTTCAAATTCGGCCAACAAGTTGTACACATGCTGAAAAATTTTCAGCATGTGTGATATGTAAAATATCACCATTTACTTATTTAAATAATATTCAAAACCTTTCCATATCTTCTTCTAATCAATCACCTAATAAAAGATGACAAAATAAGTCACATTTAAGAGCTAAAATTCGGCCACCCTATGTTTAGTATGCAGAAATTTTCAGCATGTCACATAAGAGACATATACCTTGAATTCTTACCATTTGTAGCTTCTCTCTTCAATTTACCAACTTTGTATGGTTGATCCTTGACCAATCAAGATGCCAACAAAGCTCCACATGTGTTCCAAATCAGCTGTATGTGATGTTTGAAGGTGTATGTACAAGTGCTGAAATTTATTTTTGCTAACTATGTAAAATAGTGCATATTTAATAATACACACATGTAATATTCCAATCAGCCCTTAATTTAATTTTCTAGAACACTTTAAGATGTATATCATATGTAAAAAGTGTCTAGATACGTGTCACATGATGCACCAAAAATGTTCCATGTGTTGTGTGCGTAGAAAACCGAATTTTCGATATTTATCGATTACCCGATTTTTCTCTAATTTAAATTCCAACTTTTGCACATGTTATATATATTATGTTATACATAATATATATAATGTATACTTTAAATCTCAGCACTTGTCTGGTTTAAAGTGGTACCATTAGCATGTGACAAAATTAAACTTGGAATCTTCACATTTTGGCCTTAATGTGGAGTAATTTGTGTGTGCCAACATGGAAAGTATTTTTGGCTGAAAATATCATGCATGGCACGAAATTTATGATGATTTTTGAAGTATAGGGGTTGGCCATTTATTTATGGCAAGTACGTGACACGTTGGCAAAGTTTCGGCATTCGCCCGATACAACAAATTTCGGTTTAGAACCTTTTATCGTGTCGTATTTAATTTGTCATCACCATATCTTATATCATATGATATAAGACCTGAATATACTCATAAATATGAGTTAAGTATAGTGGTGTGACGTACGTACGTAAAATATATAACGTGTCGGTAGTACGTTGGAATACATGTGTATGTGCCTTTATTTAAAAAATCTGAAAATATATGTGATATATATGTATATAGCCGTGTGCATTAAAGGATGGGGGGAGGAGAAAACTTTCCTTCCTTAGCTTTGTTGCCTTTGTGCCTTTTCCAAATGTAGCTTCCTTTAATGAACTACTTAGTTTATTAAACTAAGTACTTCACTTAATGAACTAGTTTAGTTCATTAATGGTGGCACCTGAAAATAGTATAAACACAACAAATGTTTGCCATATGATGTAAGCTTTAATGCTTCATGGCTCGTTAGCACAGCAACATAATATATAAGCTAAATAAGGCAAGTAATGGCAAGATATCATGCATACATGTACACGTTTATGCTTGTATACGTTTATATATATATATATATGCATTCAAGTTACTTATTTTGAAATCACTCAAACCCCCTTATCTCTACATGCACAACTGGTATCACGTTTACGACAGTCATGGCTGATTTCGGGGACTTATCATATGCGATTATTACACACACTGCTCGTCTTACATCGACTGGAATTCGGTCATGTACATAGAGAAGCAAACATGCCGGCTCACTATCTTGCCCAACACGCCATGTTGACGCCTTAGACTTCTTACTTCTCGCGCCATAATCTTCCATCATTAGTTCGTGCATCAGTATTTTTGGATCTCTCGTCGGTTAGTTTATGCGTTCCCTGAGCATTCACCGTCTTCCAAATGGATTGGCATTCATTTACTGCATTTGCATGTTTCCTGGAGGGAGCAGGCAGGCTCGGTATATTTTTCATTCTCTTGTTTATTAGTTTGTGCTTTCCTTCCGCATTTGCTGTCTTCCACATGGATTGGTTTTCAGTTATTGCTACTGCCTGTTCCCTTAATGGAGGAGGCAGGCTTGGTATGCTTTGCATTCTCTCGATATGTATCTTTCTCCAACATATAGCATTTCTGACTGACTTTGCCGTTTGTTTCACATGCACACGGATGGGGAGTTTTGGCATGGCCTCTGCACACAATTTCATGGATGTCATCATGCTTGCAGCGCGGATGGTGTTTCAATGTACTGCAGATCCGTATCTTTGGAGTGGACTTGTTACGACACCTGTTTCATTGCGTTATTTTTTGGATTGTATTTCTGTTACATTTTACCGCAGCGTCTATCACTTTTCCGATCATATAAATATGTACGCTTTTTCCTTCGCCAAGGTTTTATCCACAAGGGTAGTTTTTCTTGGCAAGGTTTTAATGCGGCATATCATATATGTGTCGGAAAGTGATAATCATTACGCTTTTTATTTTCGCATTTCTTTAACGTTGTAATATGGTATTCCTCCGCCATAAGTGAGGCTTCTTTCCTTAATAAAATTTTCTTTCACAAAAAATACTTATATATATATATATATATATATTCAGATTTTTTGAAAAAGGCACATACACATTTATTCCAACGTACTACCGACACGTTATATATTTTACGTACGTACGTTGATGTCACACCACCATACTTAACTCATATTTATGAGTATATTCAGGTCTTATATCATATGATATAAGTCATGGTGATGACAAATTTAATGCGACACATTAAAAGGTTCTAAACCGAAAATTGTCGTATCGGGCGAATACCGAAACTTCACCAACGTGTCACGTACTTGCCATAAATAGATGGCCAGCCCCTACACTTCAAAAATGGCCACAAATTTCGTGGCTTACATGGTATGTGCAGCTATAAAATCATTCCATGTTGGCACACACAAATCACCCCACATTAAGACAAATTGTGGAGATTCCAATTTCAATTTTGTCACATTGTTTAGGCGCCACTTTAAGATCAGCTAAATGCTGAATATTAAAGTTTAATTTATGTATATTATGTGTAACATAATATATATAACATGTGCAAAAAGTTGGAATTTAATTAGAGAAAAATTGGGTAATCGACAAACGTCGAAAATTCGGTTTTCTACGTACACGACACATGGAATGTTTTTGGCACATCATATAACATGTATCTAGACACTTTTTACATATTTCATACATCTCAAAGTGTTCTAGAAAATTCGATTTAGGGCTGATTGGAATATACCATGTTTGTATTATTAAATGTGCACTATTTTACAAAGTTTGCAAAAATAAAATTCAACACATGCACAAATCTATTTCACACGCCTATTCCAGCTAAGTTGGAGCATATGTATAGCCTTGTTGGCATATTGATTGGTCAAGAATGAAGCATACAATGTTGATGACATAAAGGAAGGAGCTACACAAGGTAACATTTCAAACTTATGTCTCATTTGTAACATATGCTGAAAATTTCAGCATGTGCACAATGGCTGGCTTATTTTAACACCATTATGAGTCATATTTTGTGTCTTGATTAAGGTGGATTGATTGGAAGACAATTTGGAAGTATTTTGAATAAGTTATGGAATTAAAGTTGCGATATTTTGAATATCACACATGCTGAAAATTTCATCATGTGTGGAAATGTATATGGCTGAATTTTAGGCCTCATTGATGTCTAATTTTATTCCAAAAATTAATAAAGATGTCTTGTACTAAATGGTGATTCATTTTCGAGAAATAAATCAAAGCAAACTTGGCAACATTTTGAAAAGAATACAAATGTGTCACATGCTGAAATTTCAGCATGTAAAGACTCTTTATGGCCGATTTTTTCATGGCCTTTTGGAGAAAATTGTCTTGCTAATTTTATGTGATGATCTTGGGAGTTATGGTAACTATTTTATGATGATTTTGGCACTTGTTTTAAGTGTTATTCTCATATTTGTCTAGTCATCAAGTGATGACAACATCCAACCAATCAATGAGTGCCAAGTAAGCAAGAGCTTAATGATCATCCAATGAGAAGATACCAAGTAAGCAAAGACATGTCACAATGATGACATATACTCTTCCAAGGACTTAGAAGATAATTTTCAAGAGAGGAAAGAGGGAAAAGGGGGCGGCCAACTCAAGTTAAAAAGGAAGGAAGAAGAGCAAAACAAAAACAAGAATAAGTCTTGCAAATCCAAAGATCAAAAACGTTTTTAGCCTTCTTATTCTACACTCTCTTTCTTTCTTCTTCCTAAAAGCCTATTGTACTTACATTCATATACTTGAATAGGATTTTTATAGACCACCACATATCCTTTATCATTGTAAAATATTGATCAAGGTGTGATCAATCTTAGACTTGCAAGGTGGTGGTGTTCTTGTGCATTGTATTCACATACAAGGTTTGTAAAGGGTTGGAGTTGGTGTGTAACTCCATCAACCCTGTGGTAAGGTCTTCTTTGTGTTGTGTGATTAGTGTGAACCGAGGAAGGTGTCCTCGAAGACTGGAGTAGGTTGTTTATAACCGAACCAGTATAAAATTATTGGTGTCATTTACTTTCACCACTTACTTTCAGTTTCAGCACTGTTTATCATTTTTGATCACGTTTGTAAAAATAGTAAACGAATTTCAAAAATTACAAAACTTTTTAGAATCATAGCCACACGTCCTAAGGTTAATGTGGCTCAAGTTTCAACCCTTTTGGACAAGTATAAGTCATCCAAACATCCAAAGGTCTGAGACTAGTGCGGTCTGATTTTCAGGCTTGCAAAGGTTGAGACTTTGATTGTATTTGAATAGCTTACCAAAAGAATTTTTCAAAAATATTTCAACCCATTTAAATAAAACTTGTAAGGGGTTAGTCTTTAAATTTTCAGAGCATTTAGAGTTACGGACAAATAGGAATTAATTTTTCAAATCAGTCTACCATTTTTGGCAGATTTGCGTAATCTGACCACCAATGAATTTTCAACGGGTTAGAGGTTGAATTTATATCTGAAATTTTTAGGAGACACTCATAACATCTGATGCTATGTTCTCTCCAAATTTCAGAATTTTTGAAGACCTGCAACCTAGTTTTGAAAACGTTTTAAAAGTAATCCTGAAAACAGAAATTGTTTTCAGAAGTTGAGTTCTTGGTCTAAAACTATTTTAAAAACCACATTTTCCGCACCAACTATTCAACCCCCCTTCTAGTGGTGTCTTGCAGATCCTACAAGTGGTATCAGAGCGCAGGACCCTCACATCAAAAGGATCCAACAATCTAAGTGAGATGGCAACAACAAATTTCAAAACCGAACAAGAAGGTATGTCGAGTCAAAGGCCTCCTCTCTTTGACGGTGAGTCTTACATTCAATGGAAATTAAGAATGAAGCTTTTTCTTATGGCAATTGATATTGATCTTTGGTCAATTATAGAAGATGATCCTTTTGTTCCATCAAAGTTATCCACTGTAGATGGAGTCACACTAGAGGTCGTTAAGCCTAGACAAGAGTATACTAGTGAGGATAAAAAGAGACTAAGCATGAACGCTGGGGCTATGCAGTTACTTTTAAATGGATTAAGTAAAAGCGAGTCTAGATATGTCTCAAATTGTTCTAGTGCTCAAGAAATATGGAGAATACTTGAAATGAAACACGAAGGCACTAGTCAAGTAAAAGAGTCCAAGATAAACATGCTTATGTCCACACTCGAGTCGTTTAAATTATTGCCTAATGAATCTATCGTTGATATGGATCTTCACTTGACTAACATCTACAATTCTCTTGAGTCTCTTGGCAAAGCCTTTACTATGCAGGAAAAGGTACAAAAGGTCTTGCGAAGCCTTCCATCCGAGTAGGACCCTAAAGTAACGTCAATAGAAGAAAGCAAAGAAACTAAGTCAATCAAGATGGAAGAATTAATTGGATCACTTAAGGTTTATGAGAACAAACTCACCATAAGGAAATCAGAATCATCAAAACAAGGTAAAGCTATTGCATTTAAATTAAATGAATACGTCTCTACTTCGTCCGATCACGTAGATGATAGTGATTCTGAATCGGATAACAATGACTTAATTTTATTTGGCTAAAGGCTTAAGAAAATTCATGAGAAAGTCGTTTAGAAACAAAAATAAGGCCACTTCGACTAAAAGAAATAAGAACAAGACAAACGATAAGGATGTTAAATGTTATGAATGCGGCAAACTTGGACATCTATCATATGATTGGCCTAGTAAACAAAAGCAAACAAACAAATACCCTGACAAAGATCGGAACAAGAATAGACTCGTCTCAGAACCTAAGCCAAGGAAACGAGCTCTCAAAGCCTCCACTTGGAGTGATACATCGGATTCCGAGACTGAAACAGAAGAGGAGACTGCACAAGTATGCTTTGTGTCCAAAGCATCAAACGAGGTATCATCTGACTCTGATTCTGACTCTGAGCCTTCTTATGATGATCTTTTTAGTCAGTACTTAGAATTGCATAAATTTACTAAGACTCTCGCGAAAGAAAAGAAGAGATTAATTGAAGACAAGAAACTGTTAGAATCTTCTAACGCGAATCTTGTCGCTCAATTAAACGATTAAAGGAAGAGTCATCATGCATCATTACTGCATTAAAGACAGAGATCTCATCATTGACCATGCAAAATAATAAAATGAAATCCGAGATTTCAAGTTTGAAATCAAGGAATACAGACTTAGAGAAAATGATGGAACAGTTTGATACAGGATCTAACATGCTAGAGCGTGTTATCTTATCACAAAAGCATGATAGTGATCAAACAGGTTTAGGATATATTGAAACAAATGAAGTATCCATTAAACCAACCAAGTTTTTAGTGTCTAAGAAAGTAGACACCCCAAAACCAAAAATAGCTTCTAAGATGATGCAGAGACCCCCTCTCCCCTCCTCCTCTCGCTTTACTTCTTCCTCATATCATGCGAAATACAATTTTGTGCCATATAGATATGATAAGAAACAAGTGATGCATACACGACATTCATTTCATCCATCTAGATCACGCACTATGCACACTAACACAAGGACATATCAAAAACGTCCTACATATAATGAGTATAAAGGAGTCCTTGGCCAAAGGCCTAAAGTGCACTCACCACATGTCTACTACATTGCACCTTCATCTACATTCTTGCCATTTGCTAGACCGAGAAGGATCACCCAAGTATGGGTATTGAAAGGTACTTTTACTAAGAGGTGAATAACTAACTCGTAAGGACCCAAAATTAAAAGGGTACATAAATTATCTTTGCACATTGCAGGGAACCCACACATCAAAAGATACATCTATCAAGTGGTTCCTTGACAGTGGTTGCTCGAGGCACATGACGGGTGACCCGAGCCAATTCACGAAATTGAAGAAGGTCACAAAAGGCGGATCTGTGACGTTTGGAGACAACAACGAAGGCAACATCATCAAAAAGGGTACAATTGGAAACCCAAGCACTCTTCAAATCTCGAACGTCTTTTTGGTAAGCAACTTATCTTATAATCTTCTTAGCATTTCGCATTTATTGACAATGGTTTTGATGTGTATTTTACTCACCCATATTGCAATATAATAAATAAAAATGGAGAAACATTCTTAAAAGGAAAACGAGAAGGAAACATTTTTACACTTTCTATGGATGATATGTTAGACGATAAGGTTAAGTGTTTCATGTCAAATGAACCTAACGTAAATTTGTGGCATAGAAGTTTAGGACATATTGGCATTTCTACACTAGAAAAACTCCAACGAAAGAACATAATACGAGGATTGCCTACACTTGATTTAGACAACTTTCAGTTGTGTGAATCTTGCATAAAAGGCAAACAAACACGCGAGTCGCTTAAACCTAAGAATGAAATAAGCACGACTAGAGTTTTGGAATTACTACACATTGATTTGTTTGGTCCTAGTGGCACTACTCGTCTTGGTGGGAGTCACTATGCTTGCGTGATTGTTGATGATTTTTCTTGTTATACTTGGACTTTGTTTCTTGCACATAAGGATGATAGCGCTATTGAAATTGCTAAACTAATAAAACAACTTGAAAATCAATATGGCGTTAATGTTAAAAAGATAAGAAGCGATAGAGGTGGTGAATTCAAAAATAAGGATATGACTTCATTTTGCGAAGAAAAAGGAATTAATCACGATTTTTCGCCACCTACAACTCCACAATTAAATGGAGTAGTAGAAAGAAAGAATAGGACATTACAAGAAATTGCTAGGACTATGTTGTGCGAGAATAAGTTGCCTAGATTTTTGTGGGAGGAAGCCGTAAACTGTGCATGCTACATAGTAAATCGCTTATCCATTAGAAAGAAAATAAATACGACGTCTTATGAGATACTAAATGATCGCATGCCTAAAATTGGCTATTTTCGTGTGTTTGGATGCAAATGTTTCATTTTAAATACAAAAGACAATTTAGATAAATTTGAATCTAAATCAACTGAATGCATCTTTGTTGGATATTCTGTAAATTCAAAAGCATATAGATGTTACGATCCTCTCACTAGACAAATCATAGAATCTTTTCATGTGAAGTTTAATGAATTTGGCGAAATTGATAAAGATAAAGAATCTGATGATGATTTTGAATTGAAACCCCGTGTTGAATGATGATGATGGCACATTTGATATGCATGATATGCATGATACACTAGAAATGCATGATCACTTATAAATGCATGATAACATAGAAAATAATCAACCAAGATGGCATAGAGATCACCCACATGATCTCATTATAGGCGATATCACTCACGGTGTGCGACCACGTAGAAGAATAACTTTGGATGAAATAAATCAATTTCATGCTATGATTTCCGAAATTGAACCCAAAAATGTGCATGATGCTTTGAGTGATTCTTCTTGGATTGATGCTATGCATGACGAACTTAATCAATTTGTTAGAAATGACGTATGGGATTTAGTGCCACGACCACAAGATAAGACCATAATAGGCACAAAGTGGGTGTTTAGAAACAAAATGAATGAAGAAGGAAAAGTTGTTAGAAATAAAGCTAGACTTGTGGCACAAAGGTATAATCAAGAAGAAGGAATTGATTATGATGAGACATTTGCACCTGTAGCACGATTAGAAGCTATACGACTTTTACTTGCCATTGCTTGCATGAAAGATTTTAAACTCTATCAAATGGACGTGAAAAGTGCATTCGTAAACGGATTCATACAAGAAGAGGTATACGTGAAACAACCACCAGGTTTTGAAGATTTGAAACATCCCGATCACTTGTACAAACTAAAGAAGGCACTATATGGACTAAAGCATGCACCTAGAGCATGGTATGATCGTTTTGCTACTTTCCTATTAGAAAATGGTTTTAAAAGAGGTACTATAGATAGTACATTATTTTTGAAACAAGATAAATCGGATTTACTTATTATTCAAATTTACGTTGATGACATTATTTTCGGCTCTACTTGTTGTACCCCAACGACATGTACTTGGAACTATGAACAAGTGACGGAATGAAAGCGATAATTTCTTTAAGCGCGTGTTACTTAAGCTAGCTTAACCCTATTTACTTAAATACTTCGAAGATGATACTAATAAGGGGTTTTCAAGAAAAGTGATAAATGAGGAATATAGTTATATGAACAATACATATGTATATGTGTACAAAGTACATATAGGCGTGCATACATGTGTATATGTGGATACATGTACACTAATATATGTTTTAGGTAACATGCACGTTGTACATCCTATTATATATAAATATATATGCAAATCTTGGAATGCAATAAAATAAAGCAAACAATATAGTACATGAATTAAAATTACAAGAAATATCAAATTGCCCAAGAAGCCCCTAAAAATCGGCCAAAGCCTTCTCTAGGCTTCTAGAAACCACTACAAATTAACTAAATAATACTTAATGCCTAAAATAACTAGCATGCAAAACCTAGGCTAATAAAATAAGAAGAAAACAAGAGCATGCAAGGAACAAAATAATAAAATAAAGAAAAGAGTGCATGCATGTAAGACAAGCTACAAAACCAACACTTCCTTTCTCCACTTTTCATAAAGCATGTTCCCCTCCCTCTCTTTGGCCATAGTGCCGAAAATTCTCCCCCTCCCATGCCCTCTAGATTCCTTCTAAATATTGCAATCCACCACATTTCATTCCATCTTGAATCTTCTCTCAAGCAAAGACCTAGACTACACTTAGCAAAAGTTCCATCCCTCCATCATCAAGGAAACATTCGGCCACCCCAAGGACAAGAGGCACAACTCCATCTTCTTCTTCAAGCTCAAGAATCTTCTAGGTAAGACTCATTTCAAAGTTCTTAAGTAGATTTTTCATACAAAATAGTGAAGCTCACATGGGTATTATTTTCCTCTCCAAACCGTGGCCTCCATGCTCAAGGGGTGAAGATCTTCAACACTCTTAGGTGAAGCTATCTAGCTACACTTGAAGCTCCATCCCAAGACAACTTTGGTAAGATGTTTTGGCTCCAAATAAAACTCTATTTTTCACTAAGTAAGGAAGACTAATCTTTTTCCTCCCTCTTCTTCAAAACCGTGTATACAAGGGAGTAGGAGGAGAAGGTTTCCAACTCAACTCACTCCAAAACCAAGCAAAGGCAAAAACTTTGGCTTGAAGAGGCAAGTTTACAATGATCTCTCATGATTTATGTAAAGAGTTTGTGACTTGAATGCTTAGAAGTTCTTAAGATTTAATCTTTAGTTGAATGTCCTAAGTTTGAGATTATATCTTATAGATTTCTTAAGAACCTTGCATTGCATGTGGCTTATTCTCTCAAAGATGGAGTCTTTTATGACATGCATCTAGTTACAAGGCTGTTTTGAGATGATTTAAGGTTTAAGTAGTGATTAGTAATATATCTTGCAAGAACAAGATGAAAGGGTGGACCTTTGACTTGAACCAATGACAAAATCTCAAACTACTGGAGCTAGGCAGAACAGGATGGCATCTTCAACGGCCTGAGAACCAACCTTACAGACCTTCAATGATGCTAATTTTCGGTATCAAGCTAGCCTTATGAGTGTAGCACAAGTGAGAGTTGGAATTTTGTCAAAATAAGTTATAGATTATTTTTAATAAAATATTTAGTAGAACTGCTCCAGCAGAAAATTCTGGAGCAGGGCAGAATTGACCACTATGTTTAACGAATTTAAAAAGGGTCTTTTGAACCTTCAATAAATCTGGTTTTTGGCACAGATCTAGCCCCATGTGTATAGAAGAGCTGAGAGTTGGAATTTTGGTAAAATAAGTTATGGTTTAATTTTCATAAAATAAATGGTGAGACTGCTCAGGCTGTAAATTCTGGAACATGACTGAATGATGTATCGTTTTGCATGGCATGAAAAGAGATCTTGAGGATGTTCAAAAAGGCTAATTTTCGGTTTGATGACTCCATTATGTGTATAGGAAATGTGCAAGTTGGAATTTTTGAAAAAGGAGTTGTAGAATATTTTTAATAAAAAATTTGGTAAAGCTGCTCAGACTGAAAAGCCTGGGACTGAGCAGAACTGCATCTCTTTTTGACTGACATGAAAAAGGACCTTGTAGTGGCTCAATAAATCTGATTTTTGGCAGGATGCTAATACCAGGTGTGCTGTGAATACCCCAGCTGGAATCATGGTAAAACAAGTTGTGGATTAATTTTAATGATTTAATTGGTAACACTGCCCAATGAGAAGTACTGGGACAGAGCAGAAATTAAGTAACAAGTTAGTGGACTCAAAAACGAATCTTAGGGACTTGAAAATGAGTTAATTTTCGGTAGGATACTATTATTACAAGTTTATGATATGTATGAGTTGGAATTATGTTAAAATAAGTTAAGAATTAATTTTAAGAAATTACGCGGTAAAACCGCTCCAGCAGAAAATTCTGGAGCTAGGCAGAATTGACCATTGACTTCAACGAATTCAAAGAGGACTTTTTGGACCTTCAATAACTCTGATTTTTGGCACAAACCTAGCCCCATGAGTATAGTAGAGATGCCAGCTGGAATTTTGGTAAAAGGAGCTATGGTTTATATTTAATAAATATTTTGGTAAGACTGGTCAGACCTGAAAACGGGAATTGAGCAGAATAGTGACTTCTTTTCACTGACTTGAAAAGGGACCTTGTGAATAACCAATAAAGCTGGTTTTTGGCATGATAATAACTCTATGAGTCTAGAAGACATGCCAGTTGGAATTTCAGCAAAACAAGTTCTAGATTATTTTTAATGGATTATTTGGTAAAACTGCTCAATAGAAATTACTGGAACTACCCTGAAATTTGTAACGACTTTCCAGGCTTAGAAAAGGGACTTAGAGACATGCAAATGGGCTGAATTTCGGTATGATACTAGTCCCATATGTTTATGACGTATACGAGTTGGAATTTCTGGAAACCGCATTACGGATTTGCCACAATTGAATTTTTAGTAGAATCTGTCAGCTCAGCCTCAGCAATTAAGATGGATCGTAAAGTAAGTAAGTAAGCCCTTTATGGTTATTTAAAATAATTCCCAATTCTACGACTTGTATCTATGATTTCACCTAACGTACTTGTGACGAAAGAGTTGCAGAAATGGACCAAAATGGTTAGCCTAACCGTCCTTTGTAAATGAAGTAAAAGACTTGGAAATATTTTCCAAACTCATGTACGTTGACATGTTATAAGGAATGCATATGAGCATTTATGTCATGGCTTGCATCTCATATCACGGCATGTATCATGCATGATCATGAACTTGATTTTCATGGATTTTATGATGCAAGCAAGTTTTACAAGTGATTATCTTTTCGTTATGCATGAAAAGTTTTTACGGTCCCATGTTTTTAAAGAAAGCTTCATGATTCCTTTGCCGGCCAAGCATGCGACTAACCCGACTCCAGACCCGGGGTTAATTGGTCTGATGACATGATATCTGTTCTGGACCCGCTCAGATCCGGGGTTAATTGATCTGATATCTGTTCTGGACCCGCTCAGATCCGGGGTTAATTGATCTGATATCTGTTCTGGACCCGCTCAGATCCGGGGTTAATTGATCTGATATCTGTTCTGGACCCGCTCAGATCCGGGGTTAATTGATCTGACACTCTGTTTTTATGACATGTTATTGTATGGGACCAAAATGATGTTTTGACATGATATGACATGACATCATGCATTGCATATTGCATAACTCACGATCATGAAGACATGTTGCATGTTACAGTTAATGTTTATAAGTTACTATTGGTATAGCGTTACATAAAACATGCTTAAGCCGACCTCATGCAAGCCCAGGATTTAAGATCAGGTACGAATTACGATTATGTGGGGTTTCTGGGGGTATTACATTCATGTTATGACCCTTTATGTATTTCATGGTCGTTTATTGTATTCTTGCTGGGTGATTTTTATCACTCACACTTTATTTTTCCCCCCAGATAATGCCAAGATAAATTGGATCGAAGATGAGCCGAGGGTACCATATCCATAGGCGAGGAGATATGAAGAGGGCTAAGCTTAAGGACTTTTGTGCTGCCAAGACGAATTGTATTATGATTATGTCTACACTCTCTGGATGGTCGGTTATGTTATTTTGTGGTACTGCTACTTTGGGGACTTAGGTATTTCGTAATGCATGTTTAATTTGGAAAGTTTTAATTCTGCCTAGATTTTACTGTCATGTTAAACGTTAACATGGGAATCCATGACTTATAATATGGATTTTCGTATGTTACGCATGACGCTTTGTACTCTCCTTAGTGAAGTACGGCGGGTGCACCGTATCCGGACGAGGCCCGGGTGCGGGGCGCTACACTACTTCTCATAAACTTGTTGAAGATTTTGAAAATTGCATGAAATCCGAATTTGAAATGTCTATGGTTGGCGAATTGAACTACTTTCTTGGCTTGCAGATTAAACAAACGAGTAAAGGCATCTACATAAGCCAAGCCAAATATATAAGTGATATGATTAAAAAGTTCAATTTTGAGAATTTAAAACCATCCCCCACCCCTATGAGTGTTACTATCAAATTAGATAAAGATGAACATGGTAAGGATTTTGATAATGCCTTGTATAGATCTATGATTGGGTCTTTGTTATATCTTACTGCTAGTAGGCCTGATATCATGTTCAGTGTATGTATGTGTGCACGTTTTTAAAGTCAACCTAAGGTGTCTCACTATAATGCGGTAAAAAGAATATTCCGATATATTAAGCACACACACACCTTAGGCATTTGGTATGATAAAGATTGTGACTTTAATTTGCATGCTTATACTGACACTGATTATGGTGGATGTAAGATAGATAGAAAAAGCACAAGTGGCACTTGACAATTTATAGGAAACTCACTTATTTCATGGTTTTCCAAAAAGCAAGCAAGTGTAGCTTTATCCACTACTGAAGCTGAGTACATGGCACTTAGTCTTTGTTGCACACAATTATTATGGATAAAACAACAACTTTTGGACTTTGGAATAACCGTAAATAGAATTCCTATATATTGTGATAGTATGAGTGCAATTTACCTATCTAAGAACCCCGTGTTACACTCTAAGGCCAACCATATAGAAGTACGCTATCACTTTCTTCGTGATCATGTAAATAATGGTGATATTGTCATAGATCACGTACGCACAGGCACAAGTAGTGGATATCTTCACTAAAGCCTTAAATCAAGCCACGTACGAAGATCTTCGTTGTAAATTAGGCATGATTTCTGCTGATTTGATTTGATTCTCGTTCCATATTTACAGGCATATTTTGATTGACTTTCCAAAATAAAGGGGAGAGAATGCATGATTTAAGGGGGAGAGAGAAACTAATTGCATAAATCAAGAGGGAGCGGTTTGAAATTTGAAATTCAAAATTTGAATTTATGCATGATTGAAGGGGGAGCGATGAGATTTAAATCATAAATGTAGATTATTTTGAAAATCATCAAAAGGTGGAGATTGTAGAGAAAAAGGGGTTTGAGTGATTTCAAAATACATGATTTAAACGTGTGCATGACATATTGCATATAACTTGCCTCATATAGTTCATATATAATGTTGCCGTGCTAACGAGCCATGAAGCTTTAAAGCTTACATCAAATGGCAAACATTTGTTGTGTTTGAACTATTTTCAGGTGCCATCATTAATAAACTAAACTAGTTCATTAAGTGAAGTACTTAGTTAAATAAACTAAGTAGTTCATTAAAGGAAGCAATATTTGGAAAAGGCACAAAGGCAACAAGTTGAAGAAAGGAAAGTTCTCCCTCTCCTCTCCACACTTATTACACGCCTATATATATATATATATATATATATATATATATATATATATATATATATATGTGTGTGTGTGTATATGTATATGTATATATATATGTATGTATATGTATATATATATATGTATATGTATATCTATATATATGTATATGTATATGTATATATATATATTCAGGATTTTTTGAAAAAGGCACATATACATTTTTTCCAACGTACTCCGACACGTTATATATTTTACGTACGTACGTTAACGTCATACCATCATACTTAACTCATATTTATGAGTATATTCAGGTCTTATATCATATCATATAAGTCATGGTGATGACAAATTTAATACGACACGTTAAAAAGTTCTAAACCGAAAATTGTCGTATCGGGCGAATACCGAAACTTCGCCAACGTGTCACGTACTTGCCATAAATAGATGGCCAGCCCCTACACTGCAAAAATGGCCACAAATTTCGTGGCTTACATGGTATGTGCAGCCATAAATCATTCCATGTTGGCACACACAAATCACACCGTATTAAGGCCGAATTGTGGAGATTCCAATTTCAATTTTGTCACATGGTTTAGGCGCCACTTTAAGATCAGCTAAGTGCTGAATATTAAAGTTTAATTTATGTATAGTATGTGTAACATAATATATATGACATGTGCAAAAAGTTGGAATTTAATTAGAGAAAAATCGGGTAATCGATAAACGTCGAAAATTCGGTTTTCTACGTACACGACACATGGAACGTTTTTGGCACATCATATAACATGTATCTAGACACTTTTTACATATTTCATACATCTCAAAGTGTTCTAGAAAATTAAATTAAGGTCTGATTGGAATATAACATGTGTGTATTATTAAATGTGCACTATTTTACAAAGTTTGCAAAAATAAAATTCAGCACATGCACAAATGGTGTACTAAATGGTGATTCATTTTCGAGAAATAAATCAAAGCAAACTTGGAAACATTTTGAAAAGAATACAAATGTGTCACATGCTGAAATTTCAGCATGTAAAGACTCTTTATGGCCAATTTTTTCATGGCCTTTTGGAGAAAATTGTCTTGCTAATTTTATGTCATGATCTTGGGAGTTATGGTAACTATTTTATGATGATTTTGGCACTTGTTTTAAGTGTTATTCTCATATTTTTCTAGTCATCAAGTGATGACAACATCCAACCAATCAATGAGTGTCAAGTAAGCAAGAGCTTAATGATCATCCAATGAGAAGATGCCAAGTAAGCAAAGACATGTCACAATGATGACATATACTCTTCCAAGGACTTAGAAGATAATTTTCAAGAGAGGAAAGAGGGCAAAGGGGGTGGCCAACTCAAGTTAAAAAAGAAGGAAGAAGAGCAAAACAAAAACAAGAACAAGTATTGCAAATCCAAAGATCAAAAACGTTTTTAGCCTTCTTCTTCTACACTCTCTTTTTTTCTTCTTTCTAAAAGCCTATTGTACTTACATTCATATACTTGAATAGGCTTCTTATAGACCACCACATATTCTTTATCATTGTAAAAGATTGATCAAGGTGTGATCAATCTTAGACTTGCAAGGTGGTGGTGTTCGTGTGCATTGTATTCACATACAAGGTTTGTAAAGGGTTGGAGTTGGTGTGTAACTCCATCAACCTTGTGGTAAGGTCTTCTTTGTGTTGTGTGATTAGTGTGAACCAAAGAAGGTGTCCTCGAAGACTGGAGTAGGTTGTTTATAACCGAACCAGTATAAAATTCTTGGTGTCATTTACATTCACCACTTACTTTCAGTTTCAGCACTATTTATCATTTTTGATCACGTTCGTAAAAATAGTAAACGAATTTCAAAAATTACGAAACTTTCCAAAATAATAGCCACTCGTCCTAAGGTTAATTTGGCTCAAGTTTCAACCCTTTTGGACAAGTATTAGTCATCCAAACGTTCAAAGTTCTGAGACTAGTGCAGTCTGATTTTTAGGCTTGCAAAGGTTAAGACTTTGATCGTATTTGACTCACTTACCAAAAGAATTTTTCAAAAATGTTTCAACCCATTTAAATACAACTTGTACGGGGTTAGTCTTTAAATTTTCAGAACATTTAGAGTTACAGACAAATAGGAATTAATTTTTCAAATCAGTCTACCGTTTTTGGCAGATTTGCAACAATCTGACCTCCAACGATTTTTCAATGGGTTAAGGTTGAATTTAAATCTGAAATTTTTAGTAGACACTCATAACATCTGAGGCTAAGTTCTCTCCAAATTTCAGAATTTTTGAAGACCTGAAACCTAGATTTCAAAACATTTTAAAACTAATCCTGAAAACAGAAACTGTTTTCAGAAGTTGAGTTCTTGGTTTAAAACTATTTTAAAAACCACATTTTCCGCACCAACTATTCAACCCCCGCTTCTAGTGGTGCCTTGTAGATCCTACAACGGTGCGCATGCCGTACTTCACTACGGAGAGTACCAGGCGTCAATTCATAACATGTGTTGGTCCGTCACAAAATGTGTGGACCTTCATGCTTACACTTTAACAAGTAAGTGAAACCAAGGCAGAATAAAAAATTTTAAAGTAAAAGCGTCTAAACATCCATCATACTCATACAAACATGTTCACAAAATGCGGAAATCCAAAAGTCAAAGTTTCCAACATAAGATCATAAAAAGTTCATCCATCATGACCATCACGACAAAAACCCTTAAGTCATCCTCCTTTCGTTCTTCTACGGGTAAGAAACCCTAGGCTCGTCCTCGATCCATTCGACCCTATTTTCTGAGGGTTCTGGGAGGAAAAATAAGGGGTGAGTGACAACGTCACCAGCAAGTAAACCATAAATAATCATGAATTAAATGGAAAGTACATACAAGAACCAAACCCCAAAAATTTGGTTTAGTAACATACCTGACCTTCCATCCAATATTTGTAAGTAAAAAGCTCATAACTTATTTAAAATCATAACTTAGGAGATATCAAGTCATAACATCTTAGCCTAAGTAATAGTGTACCAAGTATTCGACAAACCATTATATGCAACATGCATGAGTATGCACATGGGATGCATCGTGATAAATATGAGGATAAATTCTTTCTTTCTTTCTTTCTTTCTTTCAAAACATCATCGTCAATAAAAACAAAAGAGTGTTCAGATCTATTCTATCCGGACCTGAGGCGGTCATATTCTTCCCTTCGAATCTATTATTTCCGGATCCGAAAACGGTCACATCATCAATCATAGTCATCAGGTCTATTCTCTCCGGGCCTGTACGGTCATAATCATCATAATCAGGTCTATTCTCTCTGGGCCTGTACGGTCATAATCATCATAACCAGGTCTATTCTCTCCGGGCCTGAACGGTCATAATCATCAGATCAATTAACCCTGGATCTGGAGCGGGTTAAGCTGGCCAGAAATAAATGGTACCAATGGAAAGCGTTTTTTTCAAAACTGAATCTTTTCTTTAAAAAACGCTTTTTCATCATTCTTTGTCATAAAATCAGTTTCTTGAATCATGTAAGTAACGATGATGCAATGTATGATATGTACCATGCAATTCGTGACATAATGCATCACATACATACAAGTACGATCTTATTCTTCAGGATGGAAAAATTTCCAGAATTATCGTTCCGTTTGCACGGCCTCAAAACCTCATATTTTTAGCCCATTATCATGATTTCATGACATATACATGCATAAGGGTGTCTTTTCTACTTGCCATAAAATTTTCGTAACGTTTCGAGACATGTAAGACCCTTAAACTATTAAATTACAAAATAAGGTACTGCTGAATTTAGCAGTGCAGCACTCCTCTTTTACCTTTCTTTCAAGCCAATTAAGTCTTATTTAATTTGAGTCAAAAAATGGAAAATACTGCAAGCATACCGAAAATAAATGTTCATAAGCCCAAGCCATTCAAACTTGTCTACACCGCAAGAACGAAGTCTCCCAACTAGTTTCGTAATTAGGCCCAGTTTTCAAGTTTTGTAGTGCTCACTTAACTTCATTAGTTACCCCTTAAAATAATAATTTCAAGATGATTAACTTACATGACATCCTCATCTATGTCCTAAGTAATTTTCATAAAATTTCCGGAGTGATATAATAACTTTTAAGGGGTCATTTACTCACTTTTCCAAAAACGGGTACATGCTGATTCTGGAGTGGCCAGTTTTACTACAAATTTTATTGTGACCAAACCGTAAGCCCTTTTTTAAAAATTCGAACTCACAGACTTAGTAAACACATAATTCTAGCATTCTACCAAAAATCAGCCCATTTGCATATTTCTAAGGTCCATTTTTGGGCCAATCAATACATCACTTAAATTCTGTCCAGTCCAGTAATTTCAGCTTGACCAGTTGTACTAAAAATTCCATTAAGGACAAACCATAACTTCTTTTACCAAAATTCCAAATCTCATATTTACTACATACATAAGGCTAATGTCATACCAAAAATTAGCTTAATTCAATACTTCTAAGATCCCTTTTAAGTTCATACAAAACGTCACATTATTCTGCCCTGTTCCAGTAATTTCCATTTTTGCCACTTTTCTTGATAAAATGTACGGACAAAGATTATTCTTCAAGGATAGCTTACTAACCTTCACATACACTTCTTAACATAACATAAAATTTCTAATATACTTTTAAAGCCATATAAAATTCCTCTCAAAACAGTTTTGGAAATTACATAAGGCACACTTCGATAATGCTTATTTTGTACATAATCAAGTCTATTCTTGGCATACCTAATTAATATGCTCTATACCCCCAAAATCAGCCCGCATGTAAGGGCTCATACTTTATTTTCACCATGAACATGAAACATCCAAATCATAAGAACACATAACATACATCTTCTACGTAACCTTTACCCCACAATCCATATTCTTTCTCAAAAAACATTGTTCATTATTCTACCTTGTTCATCCATCCCCCTTTCATGGTAACTAGGAGAAATTTTCCACCTTTATCTTAGACATACACTCATTCACATTCTAAGGAGACAAAGAAATCATCTTTGAAGGAATCTCATACATGCAAGTCACTTTCTTAAGAGATCCAAAACTTTCATGCTTTAAGCTTAATATTTTCCATCTAAGATTAGATCTTAGAAATAACTAGACATTCAAGCACATACTTTCACACACAAGTCAAGAATATTTATAGTGTACTTGCCTTCTTGGGTCTTAGACCTTGCTTGAAACTTTGTTGAAAAATAAATGCTTCCTTCCACCCTTTTCCTATCATACACGGTTGTAGGGGTAGGGATCCTTGTTAGCCACTATTTAATTACACATATAACTTAGCTTGAGGCTTAGATGGTCTTACCAAAGTGATTCTTGGAGGTTGAGATGAGTCTAACCCACCAAAAGCCAATCTTTCTTAGCACTTCAAAATTCTTCTCCTAGTGACTCCTTGAAGGTCACGGTTCCCACAAGAAAAGAGGATATCTTTTGAGCTTCACCATGTACAACATAAAATCCTCTTAAGGAGTTTAGAGTGTACTCACCTAGACCAAGTTTGAACTTGGATGAGTCTTGAATCTTTTTGGCTCAATTGGCCATGGGTCTTGAGGAAAAGGGAGGGAAAACAAAAGACTCTTGCTATTTGGTGATTCCTTAGGGTAAAGATGGTTTAAGAGGTTCCTTATTAAAGGAAAAAGGAAGAAGTCTCTTGATTAGGAGGGTGGCCGGCGGCTTCATTATGAGAGAAGTAAAAGATTCCTCATGTGCATGGACATCATTATGGTACTCATTTAAGGCCTAACCATGGTTTATCTTTTTAGGGTTGCGTGAAGAGTCTTGAAACTATTATTTGCTCAATAAGGCCTCGTGGCCAAAAGTATAAGTGTGTGCACTTATACATATATGAGTTCAATTCTATTGCATTTTATCAATGATCATCGCTTACCCACTTTCCTATCTTAATTTACATATACTATACATATATGCGTGTTTAAAGTGTATTTTCAACTATTATCCTTTAAATACACTTTTCATGGAACTAAAATCCGTTAGGCCA
This sequence comes from Eustoma russellianum, assembly GCA_036186865.1. Lineage (NCBI taxonomy): Eukaryota > Viridiplantae > Streptophyta > Magnoliopsida > Gentianales > Gentianaceae > Eustoma > Eustoma russellianum. The sequence continues at coordinate 12,561,072 of AP025071.1, forward strand.
CTATTACGTCATAGGCCAAAATCTATAAATATGACATATATATCTATATATATATATATATATATATACATACATATATATATATATATCTAACACCATGCATATGAGTATGTATATATATATATGAATATATCATATAAACATACTTTCCACAAAATTGAAGTTGCTAGACCAAAAGTGACGATGATTAGTGGTGAAGTCCTCTTGGCTCACCCCAAGGAAGAAGCCGGCGGTTAAGGGGTCTATCCCCAAGCTGATTTACTCCCTAAATTGCGTTGTCCCTTCTTATTTCTTAAGTTAGTTACTATTGTGGTTAAAAGAGTTACCATGCACTACCCATGGGTTTGAACCCGGTGGTTAGGATGTATTTAGTACTTCCATTATGCTTGAGTCACTTTTTAGAATGTTTAATGAGAAAGCTACTTGGTAGTTGGAGGAAATATTCATAGTAAAATCTTGATCCCTAATTCTTCCTTCCATGTGTTTCACGGTTTCTAAGGGAAATTTTGAGGAGTTACATATCCTTATAATAACATCACATTGTGACTACATCATGCATAACTATTTTGTATAATTGCTTTAGTAAGCAATTAAGGTGTGTAGTTAGCCTTTTTAGCAAAAGGCGATCTCCTACTCATTACCTTTACCCGGCGTCTCTTAATGGGGGAAAAGAGATACTTTCCCCCTTTTACTTTCTAAATCTCATTTAGTAGGATACTAAATGCTAGGATAACTTCCCATGCTTTCTTTCACCAACACTACAAAGGGTTTATTGCTTGTAATACAAGAATTTCTACTTTTATGTCCCCAACACTCTAGGCCGAGAGTTATGAGAATTTTTGGGAGGGAAAGCTATCAACTCACATGCTTCATAGTTCACACTTGGGGTAGTATACTATTTTCCTTTAATATTGAATAAACGTTGGTAAAGCTTAAAATATTCTCCTTCAGAAATATCGTTCTACTGCATCACTTCATACTAACCCAGATACAGTACTATTTTTGGTGGGGTACAACAAAGGGTCACCTTGTTTGACTCCTCGTGAAACCGGAAAATATCCCACGACCTTACCATTAATTAAAACGAAACATCTTGTAGCGGATAAATTATTCAATAATATCCGTATCATACGCGGGTCGAAGCCCATTTTTTGCAAAAGCTGCCGAAGATAAAGCCAGCTTACCCTATCAAAAGCTTTGGCTATATCCAGCTTGACAATAACATGACCTCCTCTTACTGGACGATCTATAACATGCACCAATTCCTATGCCAACAGAATCTGTTCAGTAATATCACGGCCCTTCATAAACCCAGCCTGCTCAGGGGATATTAGTCACAGAATCAAGGACGCCAGCCTTGTAACAAACAAACAAGTGATGACTTTGGAAAGAAAATTCGTCAAGAAGATAGGCCGAAAGTCTGAAAATTTCTGCGGATTCGCCACCTTTAGGATGATTGTGATAATCGAGGCCGCAACTTGACTAGGCGGGCTAATGCCTATGAAAACTTCCTGAACTGTCTTATGTACATCAGTATGTATGAAAGTCCAAAAACGGCAATAAAAAGAGCCCGGAAAACCATCTGGGCATGAGGCTCTTGTAGGACTGAGGTCCCAAACAGCTTGTTTTACCCGACATCATTGGCAATCTAAACGTAATGGTGTATCCCTCCAAAATATCAAAATATGCTCATTACAAACGGAACCGCTTGAGTGAAGCCAAATTTAAGTCGGTAATAAACCAATGATGAAAGCGTTGCTTTAGACTTAATAACAACCAAAATATATAAATGATAACGACGGACTAAAGATAAAAGATGATCAATAGAGGTACGTATACCTCGAACATTCCATACTATAATCTTCATTGAGATGATAATATATCAAACAAGTTTGTGAGAGCTGCACATGAACGTGTAAAGGGTGGAGAAAGCCGCATTGGTGGCTTATGATTGCCTCAATAACTTAGGAGGAACTTGAAAAGCACCATCATCACCAGCGGTTTGGGGACCTGTGAAGCACCTTCAACAACCACCTCATATATTGATTTAACAAGATAATTAAAAATATCATCATCTGAAGGTAATACAGATAGATGACCGTTGCCAGTATCAACTTGAACCTCACTATCCGAAATAGAATAAACTTCAGTATTGGCAGGCAATTCATTTAGTATACCATCATCTATACCTTTCAATCTCGTAAGATCCTGAGCATGCGGAACTGGAATACTTCGAACCATGTCTGGGGATAACAATTCTTCTGGCTGGGGGCCTGAGGCAGATGGAACAATGTATATGTGTGTTGCTTCATCAACAGTCTCAGTTTGTGTCTTTTTAGGAGTACATCGCTGTGATGGCTTCTTGGATATGTGCAATGGTTGCTTTCCTCTGTGGTCACCAGTTTTTGGCAAAGGATCATGTAATTCAGGCTTCCCACAATTGGTGGCCTAACCAAAAAAAAGAAGTGCAATACAACGGGAGGTTCTCATAGATAACAGGCTGAGTGAGATACGATTAGATGCCTGAATAAAAACTCTCGATGGTAATTCTTGGGAGATGTCAATCTCCAGACACATACGCACCACTAAAGGACAAGAAATCTCCGTTGTAGCTGCATCTAATTTCATCGGTGTACCCAGCATGCAGCCTATCTGGTATAAAGCATCACGCTGATGGAAATGAACTGGTAATCCTGGGAATGCAACCCAAATCGCTACAATTGGAACATCAATCTTTGGATCATAATCGGGAGTCCACACAGTGACTCGCATGTATTTGCCCGTAATAGTCTAGCTTTGGCCTGCAAAGCATCTGAGATAATCCGCTTCCTGCTGAAAGTGCATCAAGATATCCGTAGAATCAAATAACCTTGCGCGCAACAATCCTGTGAATCCAATGCGATCTATATTCGAGCTAATGGTGGCCATCGGAGGTCGTCGATACCAAAACGTTCCAACCAAAGTAAATCGATAAGGAACCGCTAGAGAATTGATTTCTTCCCCAGAAAATTCAATCAGCGGACTCCCTTTATACTGTTGAATTGTTTTACGGGAAATGGATGCCGTTGCTGTATCAGAAAAAAGAGACGCAAATGTCTTACTCGTAGTCGATTGCGAAGGTGGTGATGGCCGTTTGGCCGTTGCCGCTGTTGCCACTGTTGAAGCCATTGTTATATGAAATGGATCGCCGTCGGGTGGAGATAGGAGAAGAAGAAACAGAGATTAGAGGAGAGGGAGAGATCGACGACAGCATTAGGCTGCAGCCACCGTCGCTGGTCACCAGAGGAGACCGTCATTGTATATACATATACATATTGCAACTATATATATATATATATATATATATATATATATATATTTCGTGAAAAAATGTATCATATATGCTCTCACTTATGGCGGAGGAATGCCATGTTACATTCAAAGTCATCATATGAATAATAAAAGTTTAATGAACGTAGAATTTGTATTCTCCAATCATACATGATATGCTGCATTAAAACCTTGCCAAGTAAAACCACCCTTGTGGATAATATATATATATATATATATATATATATATATGCATGTATGTATGTATATGTATGTATTGTATGTATGTATGGATGTGCATGATTTCTAAGTGGTCTATATGCCAAATTTTTCTTAGGTGTATTTTGGGTGCATGTTATACTTTTATCTTAGGCATTGAAGAAAGAGTAGGCAAAGTTGAATTTACTTTAGCTTCCTTATAAGGTTGTTTAGTAGATGAAATAAACTTAGTATTTTTATCTACCTTGACTTTTCTTCTTTATATCCTAACCCTGTCTTATTGTTTCCATATTTTTGTGACAATACGAGCGTGTCTAATTGTTGTACCCCAACAACCATGTACTTGAAACTATGAACAAGTGACGGACTGAAAGCGATAATTTCTTTAAGCGCGTGTTACTTAAGCTAGCTTAACCCTCTTTTGCTTAAGTACTTCGAAGATGATACTAAATAATAAAATAAGGGGATTCCAAGAAAAGTGATACATGAAGAATATAGTTATATGAACAATACATACCAATATATATAGGTATGTGCGTGTATAGGATATATGCATAGGAAATGTATATGTACCTATATGCGTGTATATAGGAAAATATATGTATATATATACAACATAAACACATATGGGCGCATGTATATATTGTCATGAACACGTACACATATATATATATGAAGATGCATATGTATATGTGTATAAAGTACATATAGGCGTGTATACATGTGTATATGTGGATACATGTACACTAATATATGTTTTAGGCGACATGCACATTGTACATCCTATTATATATACATACAGATGCTAATCTTGGAATGCAATAAAATAAAGCAACAATATAACACATGAATTAAAGCAAAATACAAAAAAAATTTAAAATTGCCCCAAGAACCCCTAAAATTCGGTCAAGACCATCTCAAGGGATCTAGAACCCTCCACAAATTAACCTAAATTAACCAAATAATATTAAATACCAAAATCAACAAACATGCAAAGAATAAACTAGTAAAATAAAAGAAAAGAAGACATGCATGCAAGAGAGAAATGATAAAAAAAAATGAAAGCATGCAAGACAAGCATGCAAAGGAAATGGATAAAATAATACCAAGCATGCAAGATAAGGGACAAAAGCTAGTCAAACACCAAAGACCAAGACTCCTTGTCTTGTGTTTTCCCCTCCCTCCTTAACCTTACAAAAATCGGCCCCTCCCCCTTATCAACCCTAGTTTTTTAAATTTTGCAAGACAAACCTCAATCCCTTCCATCTTGAATCTTCTCTCAAGCAAAGACCTAGCCTACACTTAGCAAAATTTCCACCCCTCCATCATCAAGGAAACATTTCGGCCATACCCCCTTGGAGCCAAGAAATCAATTCAAGCTTCATCTTCAAGCTCCAAGAACTCATCTAGGTAAGTTGAATGTTGAATCTTCTAAGTGAGTTCTATATTTCAAAGAATGAAACTCACATTGATACTCCCTTTTTCATGACCAAAAACGTGACCTCCAAAATGGTCACTAGGTGAAGATTTTCAAAACTACCAAGAGGGATTAGCTTCTTTGTGGGGAGAATTCATCTCAACCTCCATTCAAGATTCAAGTTGGTAAGAAAACCTAAACTCAAAATAGCCTCATTTCATCATGGAAATAACAACTAACATTCTCCTCTTCTTCATCATCCCAACCGTGTGCTCAAGGGTGTAGGAGGAGAAGGATTCCAACTCAACTCACTCCATAACCAAGCAAAGAAAAGAGCTTTAGCTTGAAGAGGCAAGTATACAATGATCTCTCATGATTTACTTAAAGAGTTAGTGACTTGAATGACTAGAGGTTCTTAAGATTTAATCTTTAGTTGAATATCCTAAGTTTGAGATTATATCTTATAGATTTCTTAAGAACAATGCATTGCATGTGGCTTATTCTCTCAAAGATAGAATCTTTTATTACATGCATTTAGTTACAAGGCTGTTTTGAGATGATTTAAGGTGTAAGTGGTAATCAATAATATATCTCATAAGAACAAGATGAATGGTGGACCTTTGATTTGAACCAATGACAAGATATCAAACTACTGGAGCTAGGCAGAATGGGATGGCATCTTCAACGGCCTAAGAACTGACCTTACAGACCTTTAATGAAGCTAATTTTTGATACCAAGTTATCCTTATGAGTGTAGCACAAGTGAGAGTTGGAATTGTGTTAAAATAAGTTACAGATTATTTTTAATAAAATATTTAGTAGAACTGCTCCAGTTGGAAATTCTGGAGCTGGGCAGAATGGAGCACTAAATTCAACGGCTTAAAACCGGACCTTTTAGACCTTCAATAAATCTGGTTTTTGGCACAGAGCTAGCCCCATGTGTATAGCAGAGCTGAGAGTTGGAATTTTGGTAAAATAAGTTATGGTTAATATTTAATAACATAATTGGTGAGACTGCTCAGGCTGTAAATTCTGGAACATGACAGAATGGAGTAGCGTTTTGAATGGCTTGAAAAGAGATCTTGTAAATGTTTAATAAATCTGATTTTCGGTGTGGGGATAGCCTTGTGTGTATAAAAAATGTGAAAGTTGGAATTTTGGTAAAAGGAGTTGTGGAATATTTTTAATAAAATATTTGGTAAAGCTGCTCAGACTGAAAAGCCTGAAACTGAGCAGAACTGCATCTCTTTTTCATTGACTCGAAAAAGGACCTTGTAGTGGTTCAATAAAGCTGATTTCTGGTATGATAACAATACCAAGCGTGCAGTGAGTACTCAAGCTGGAATCATGGTAAAACAAGTTGTGGATTAATTTTAATGATTTAATTGGTAAAACTGCTCAACTGAAATTACTGGAGCCAACCTGGAATTAGTAACGACTTCCAGGCCTCAGAAAGGGAACTTAGAGATACGTAAATGGGCTAAATTTCGGTAGGATACTAGTTCCACATGTTTATGACTTGGGCGAGTTGGAATTTCTGGAAAACGAATTACGGATTCGCCGCAATTAAATTTTTAGTAAAGTTGGTCAGATCAGTTTCAGCACTTAAACCGTTTCAGAAAAGTAATTAAATGAGCCCTTATGGTTATCAATCTAATCTGAAAATTCTATGACAAATCCCCAAGACACATAGGAATAAGTCACGAAATTTAGTTAGGATAACCCGAACGTTTTGGAGGGTAATCACGGATGCAAAGTTGATATACTAAAGCTGAAATTTAGGCTGAGCAAGGAAATACATTAAATAGGGTTAATTTGTCCGCTTATGAGTATGATATAGGAATTTAAGGATTCCCTAAGTCCGAACCATGCATGTTAATATGTTATTCATGCCATGACTTGCATTGCATATCACTGCATGTATCATGCATGATCATGAAACCGATTTTATGAATTTTATGCAAGCAAGTCTTTTCAAGTGAAAAGTGTTTTCAGTTATGCATGAAAAGTTTTTATGGTCCCATGTTTTAAAGAAAGCTTCATGATTCCTTTGCCGGCCAAGCATGCGACTAACCCGACTCCAGACCCGGGGTTAATTGGTCTGATGACATGATATGTTCTGGACCCGCTCAGATCCGGGGTTAATTTATCTGATGTCTGTTTTAGACCCGCTCAGATCCGGGGCTAATTGATCTGATATCTGTTCTGGACCCGCTCAAATATGGGGTTAATTGATCTGATGATATCTGTTCTGGACCCGCTCAGATCCGGGGTTAATTGATCTGACACTCTGTTTTATGACACGTTATTGTATGGGACCGAAATGATGTTTTGACATGGCATGACATGACATCGTGCATTGCATATTGCATAACTCACGATCATGAGGACATGTTGCATGTTACAGTTAATGTTTATAAGTTACTATTGGTATAGCATTACCTAAAACATGCTTAAGCCGAACGTCAAGCAAGCTCAGGATTTAAGATCAGGTATGAATTACGATTATTTGAGGTTTTTGGGGTAATACATTCATGTTATGACTCTTTATGTATTTCATGGTCGTTTATTCGTTAAGCAAGCTCAGGATTTAAGATCAGGTATGAATTACGATTATTTGAGGTTTTTGGGGTAATACATTCATGTTATGACTCTTTATGTATTTCATGGTCGTTTATTGTATTCTTGCTGGGTGATTTTTATCACTTACACTTTATTTTTCCCCCCCAGATAATGCCAAGATAAAATGGATCGAAGATGAGCCGAGGGTACCATATCCATAGGCGAGGAGATATGAAGAGGGCTGAGCTTAAGGACTTTTGTGCTGCCGAGATGGTTGTATTATGACTATGTTTGAACTCTTTGGAAATTTGATTATGATGTTTTGTGAGACTGCTACTTTGGGGGACTTAGTTATTTCGTGTTTAATTTGAAAAGTTTTAATTCTGCCTAAATTTTACTACCATGTTGATTGTTAGCATGGGAGTCCACGACGTATGTTATGGATTTTCGCATGTTACGCATGACGCTTTGTACTCTCCTTAGTGAAGTACGGCGGGTGCACCGCATCCGGACGAGGCCCGGGTGCGGGGCGCTACAGGTGGTATCAGAGTCGAGGCTCTAGATCCGGGCAGAATATAGAACTAAGTTATGATCGTAGTCAACTAAGTTTGATCTTAGATCTAAGTCATGATCCTAGATGAGAGTTGACCTTAGACTAGGATGACTTGGACTGGAAAATTAGGGTTTTGACCGGATGATAAAACCCTAGTCGATGGCCATCCATGGAATGTAATCATGCCTGCTTGCAAAACCTTAAGATCGTATCCGGATTACAAATTAAATTCTGTCGCTACTCTGAATATTTATGCCTTAAGTGAGACTCCGACACTTCGTAGTGCGGATGGCACCACAATTCAGTAAAATGATATCATCACTATCGCCCAGTAGGCAGTAAACTTTACTAGCAATAGTTAGTAAGAACACGTATTCCAAGGTTTGGCAAGGAATTTAGTTCATAATAGGCAGAAAGATGGTTAAGTAAAGTTGAAGATAACTTCATGACGATACAGATACCGAATAGGATTAAAAAAAAGAGTACAGAATATCTGACTGTTTTTGAGCAAGTAAGGAGTCAACCAAAAACACTAACCTAGACCAAAAGAGTGCTTGATGCGGAAATCCCTGAAACATCAAAACCCGTAACAGGTACGCCCAACTGCTTAATTTAAATCTGAAGTACCTATGTTCTAGTATGTCTTCTAGCCAGGTATAAACGGTCATTAGAGCAATATGATAGAGTAACCCAACTAAAGCGTAAAAACTAGAATAAGTTATCAAATTGCCCTTAACGGTTGGATTAGTACCATAATGGTCGGAGCTCAATAAGGTTTCCATAGAAGATAAATACCAGTTGCCTAGGATCAATGATTTGTTTGACCACTTCGGGAAACACAAGTGTTAACAAAACTGAATTGCAAACTGACTATTTCCAACGAGAGAACCAAGCTCGAGGAAGAGCATGGAATGTGTACAAGGCGAATCATGGACATCCCCAAAAACTATTAGGATTGACAAACGTCCTGACACGTTATAGACTTTACGAGTTCGGCATCTTAAGGACACTTCAGTAAGATGGTTAAATTCCTTCCCTGACTATTATAAGTCGGGATTATCTAACCCACTCTAGCAGTAACAATATGATGTGACGAAATCTTGCATAGCATAATAATCTATGAGGACAAAGCAAATGAGAATACCCTTGTGATTGGGAAAAGAAAACATAGATTCTGTAAGAAACAAGAACACCACGAAATGACATAAATTCCAAGGAAGAACTTCGACCCTAGGTTCGATTATTACGGGATTGGCATGTCGACGAAACGGATGAGTCAGGTAGGACTTGGCGAAAGATTGGGGTTTCACCATTCTATAAGAGTACAATCTCAGTCTAAGGTACGAGTCATCATATATGTATTTTAGGGAAGAAATTTCTAACACCGATGGAAACGCTTTTATGGCTAACGCATGGATACAGAAGGATGTTTATCAAAGGAAAGCGTATGGTTCACAGTCAGGACTTAAGGACCTCTGTCATGAAAAGAAGGAAACTCCAATAGTACATAATCATGATAGGTCAATTACATCATACTAACCCTGAAGGAATATCGTTGTCGGAATTTAACTCACTAAGACAAGGGCCAGGCATTTCCATACTCATTCATTACTTTGGGACAATATGTACCTTTGATTATAAGAGATGAAAGGTTTAAACCCCCAGATCAAATTAGGCTAAGTTAAGTCGTATTCAAGGACCTTTGGTGAATTATTGGAGGGCCGCTATGGAGCAGAATGCGATGGTAAGGGGACGAAAGAATGAAAGAAACGACTTAACAAGCAAACGAAGTAGAAGGTGGAAACCATACCCATATAAGGCTAGTCTATGCAGATGACAAAGAAACAACCAAGATACGCCTAATAAGTGTAAAGTACCTATGTCCTCTGCTCTACTTCCTATTAACCAAGTAGGAGTGATTATGATAGTTTCCTTAAGTTATGATTAGTAGACCACAAGCGAGTAGGTAAGGTTATTAGTGATAACATTACTAAGTATGACACTGTGCATGGGACGCAGGGTCTTCGTCATGATGCGTCACTATTAGCACTTGTACCCGTTTTATTGCACTATGCGAGGAATAGGTCATGACTATGACAACCATGTTTTAAGAGAACGGGCCACCTTAGGATGATTTGAAATGTCATAAAGGGAACATAATTTTCAAAGGAGAACCCATAACTTCTAGTTCGATTCTATGAAATGATCGCAAAAAGGGGTAAAAGTTAGTACGTAATAAGGCAATCAGCAAGACGGATGAATACGGGACATACCTTATGAAGAGCTTGGTATGTGTACGTTATGGGAATTATCCCGGGTGTCTTTGGAAGCTATTTCGTAAGTAGGATGACCGTTACATGATCACTGAAAGGATGTTTATAGAAAAGAGCTAATGGTCTATACCCCAGAGTTAATGATCTCTGCCTAGTTGTTCATTTTTAAAAGGAAATTATAAGCCTGCTATGATCATGCTTACACGGAATGGATTTCATTATCAAGTACATAGTATCAAGGTTGCGAGTGCTTGATATGGGATAAATTACGATAACACCTTTCGAGAATTAGAATAAGTTCTGATGAGACCTCTAAGATGAATGGAGCAAAGCAGTTCTGAGGGAACTAAATAGACGCTTTATGCGAGCTTATTTACCTAAAGAAGAAGCCACTTGGTAAACGGAAGACAACGTGAGGAGTAGACGCCTCATCTTTTTGACTAGTTCTGAAGTTTCGAGGACGAAACTTATGATAAGGGGGAGGATGTTTTACCCCAACAACCATGTACTTGAAACTATGAACAAGTGACAGAATGAAAGCGATAATTTCTTTAAGCTCTTGTTACTTAAGCTAGCTTAACCCTCTTTTGCTTAAGTACTTCGAAGATGATACTAAATAATAAAATAAGGGGATTCCAAGAAAAGCGATACATGAAGAATATAGTTATATGAACAATACATACCAATATATATAGGTATGTGCGTGTATAGGATATATGCGTAGGAAATGTATATGTACCTATATGCGTGTATATAGGAAAATATATGTATATATATATACAACATAAACACATATGGGCGCATGTATATATTGTCATGAACACGTACACATATATATATATAAAGATGCATATGTATATGTGTATAAAGTACATATAGGCGTGTATACATGTGTATATGTGGATACATGTACACTAATATATGTTTTAGGCGACATGCACATTGTACATCCTATTATATATACATACAGATGCTAATCTTGGAATGCAATAAAATAAAGCAAACAATATAACACATGAATTAAAGCAAAATACAAAAAAAAATTTAAAATTGCCCCAAGAACCCCTAAAATTCGGTCAAGACCATCTCAAGGGATCTAGAACCCTCCACAAATTAACCTAAATTAACCAAATAATATTAAATACCAAAATCAACAAACATGCAAAGAATAAACTAGTAAAATAAAAGAAAAGAAGACATGCATGCAAGAGAGAAATGATAAAAAAATGAAAGCATGCAAGACAAGCATGCAAAGAAAATGGATAAAATAATACCAAGCATGCAAGATAAGGGACAAAAGCTAGTCAAACACCAAAGACCAAGACTCCTTGTCTTGTGTTTTCCCCTCCCTCCTTAACCTTACAAAAATCGGCCCCTCCCCTTTATCAACCCTAGTTTTTTAAATTTTGCAAGACAAACCTCAATCCCTTCCATCTTGAATCTTCTCTCAAGCAAAGACCTAGCCTACACTTAGCAAAATTTCCACCCCTCCATCATCAAGGAAACATTTCGGCCATACCCCCTTGGAGCCAAGAAATCAATTCAAGCTTCATCTTCAAGCTCCAAGAACTCATCTAGGTAAGTTGAATGTTGAATCTTCTAAGTGAGTTCTATATTTCAAAGAATGAAACTCACATTGATACTCCCTTTTTCATGACCAAAAACGTGACCTCCAAAATGGTCACTAGGTGAAGATTTTCAAAACTACCAAGAGGGATTAGCTTCTTTGTGGGGAGAATTCATCTCAACCTCCATTCAAGATTCAAGTTGGTAAGAAAACCTAAACTCAAAATAGCCTCATTTTCATCATGGAAATAACAACTAACATTCTCCTCTTCTTCATCATCCCAACCGTGTGCTCAAGGGTGTAGGAGGAGAAGGATTCCAACTCAACTCACTCCATAACCAAGCAAAGACAAGAGCTTTAGCTTGAAGAGGCAAGTATACAATGATCTCTCATGATTTACTTAAAGAGTTAGTGACTTGAATGACTAGAGGTTCTTAAGATTTAATCTTTAGTTGAATATCCTAAGTTTGAGATTATATCTTATAGATTTCTTAAGAACAATGCATTGCATGTGGCTTATTCTCTCAAAGATGGAATCTTTTATTACATGCATTTAGTTACAAGGCTGTTTTGAGATGATTTAAGGTGTAAGTGGTAATCAATAATATATCTCATAAGAACAAGATGAATGGTGGACCTTTGATTTGAACCAATGACAAGATATCAAACTACTGGAGCTAGGCAGAATGGGATGGCATCTTCAACGGCCTAAGAACTGACCTTACAGACTTTTAATAAAGCTAATTTTTGGTACCAAGTTATCCTTATGAGTGTAGCACAAGTGAGAGTTGGAATTGTGTTAAAATAAGTTACAGATTATTTGTAATAAAATATTTAGTAGAACTGCTCCAGTTGGAAATTCTGGAGCTGGGCAGAATGGAGCACTAAATTCAACGGCTTAAAACCGGACCTTTTAGACCTTCAATAAATCTTGTTTTTGGCACAGAGCTAGCCCCATGTGTATAGCAGAGCTGAGAATTGGAATGTTGGTAAAATAAGTTATGGTTAATGTTTAATAAAATAATTGGTGAGACTGCTCAGGCTGTAAATTCTGGAACATGACAGAATGGAGTAGCGTTTTGAATGGCTTGAAAAGAGATCTTGTAGATGTTCAATAAATCTGATTTTCAGTGTGGGGATAGCCTTGTGTGTATAGAAAATGTGAAAGTTGGAATTTTTGTAAAAGGAGTTGTGGAATATTTTTAATAAAATATTTGGTAAAGCTGCTCAGACTGAAAAGCCTGAAACTGAGCAGAACTGCATCTCTTTTTCATTGACTCGAAAAAGGACCTTGTAGTGGTTCAATAAAGCTGATTTTTGGTATGATAACAATACCAAGCGTGCAGTGAGTACTCCAGCTGGAATCATGGTAAAACAAGTTGTGGATTAATTTAAATGATTTAATTGGTAACACTACTCAATGGGAAGTACTGGAACAGAGCAGAAATTAAGTAACGAGTTAATGGACTAAAAAATGAATATTAGGGACATGCAAATGGGCTAGTTTTCGGTAGCATTCTAGTCTTACATGTTTATGACATGTATGAGTTAGAATTTTGTTAAAATAGGCTAAGGATTATTTTTAAAAAATTACGCGGTAAAACTGCTCCAGTAGAAAATTCTGGCACTGAGCAGAATTGACCACTGACTTCAACGAATTAAAAGAGGACCTTGTGGATATTCAATAAATCTGATTTTTGGCACAAACCTAGCCTCATGAGGGTAGTAGAGATGCCAGCTGGAAGTTTAGTAAAATGAGCTATGGTTAATTTTTAATGAATTATTTGGTAAAACTGCTCAACTGAAATTACTGGAGCCAACCTGGAATTAGTAACGACTTTCCAGGCCTCAGAAAGGGAACTTAGAGATACGTAAATGGGCTAAATTTTGGTAGGATACTATTTCCATATGTTTATGACTTGGGCGAGTTGGAATTTCTGGAAAGCGAATTACGGATTCGCTGCAATTAAATTTTTAGTAAAGTTGGTCAGACAGTTTCAGCACTTAAACCGTTTCAGAAAAGTAATTAAATGAGCCCTTATGGTTATCAATCTAATCTGAAAATTCTATGACAAATCCCCAAGACACATAGGAATAAGTCACGAAAGTTAGTTAGGATAACCCTAACGTTTTGGAGGGTAATCACGGACGCAAAGTTGATATACTAAAGCTGAAATTTAGGCTGAGCAAGGAAATACATTAAATAGGGTTAATTTGTCCGCTTATGAGTATGATATAGGAATTTAAGGATTCCCTAAGTCCGAACCATGCATGTTAATATGTTATTCACGCCATGACTTGCATTGCATATCACTGCATGTATCATGCATGATCATGAAACCGATTTTATGAATTTTATGCAAGCAAGTCTTTTCAAGTGAAAAGTGTTTTCAGTTATGCATGAAAAGTTTTTATGGTCCCATGTTTTAAAGAAAGCTTCATGATTTCTTTGCCGGCCAAGCATGCGACTAACCCGACTCCAGACCCGGGGTTAATTGGTCTGATGACATGATATGTTCTGGACCCGCTCAGATCCGGGATTAATTGATCTGATGTCTGTTCTGGACCCGCTCAGATCCGGGGTTAACTGATCTGATGTCTGTTCTGGACCCGCTCAGATCCGGGGTTAATTGATCTGATATCTTTTCTGGACCCGCTCAGATCCGGGGTTAATTGATCTGATATCTGTTCTGGACCCGCTCAGATCCGGGGTTAATTGATCTGATATCTCTTCTGGACCCGCTCAGATCCGGGGTTAATTGATCTGACACTCTGTTTTTATGACACGTTATTGTATGGGACCAAAATGATGTTTTGACATGGCATGACATGACATCATGCATTGCATATTGCATAACTCACGATCATGAGGACATGTTGCATGTTGCAGTTAATGTTTATAAGTTACTATTGGTATAGCATTACCTAAAACATGCTTAAGCCGAACGTCAAGCAAGCTCAGGATTTAAGATCAGGTATGAATTACGATTATTTGAGGTTTTTGGGGTAATACATTCATGTTATGACTCTTTATGTATTTCATGGTCGTTTATTCGTTAAGCAAGCTCAGGATTTAAGATCAGGTATGAATTACGATTATTTGAGGTTTTTGGGGGTAATACATTCATGTTATGACTCTTTATGTATTTCATGGTCGTTTATTGTATTCTTGCTGGGTGATTTTTATCACTTACACTTTATTTTTCCCCCCAGATAATGCCAAGATAAAATGGATCGAAGATGAGCCGAGGGTACCATATCCATAGGCGAGGAGATATGAAGAGGGCTAAGCTTAAGGACTTTTGTGCTGCCGAGATGGTTGTATTATGACTATGTTTTAACTCTTCGGAAATTTGACTATGATGTTTTGTGAGACTACTACTTTGGGGGACTTAGTTATTTCGTGTTTAATTTGAAAAGTTTTAATTATGCCTAAATTTTACTACTATGTTGAATGTTAGCATGGGAGTCCACGACGTATGTTATGGATTTTCGCATGTTACGCATGACGCTTTGTACTCTTCTTAGTGAAGTACGGCGGGTGCACCGCATCCGGACGAGGCCCGGGTGTGGGGCGCTACACTAATATATTAGTTATATACTTAAATTGTTCTAACATCTTTTCTAAGTCTAGTTTAGATAATTTTAGTTGTGATATTTCTTTTTCACAATTATCTACCTAAGTTTTTAACAAACTATGCTCAGTTTTTAATGTATGCTCGTTTTTCCGATATGACTCAATTTTAATCTCTAAAGAGTCAAGAGTAGTAGTAGACTCTTGTTTAAAAGATTTTAACTGATCGGAAAAAAAACAAGTTGGACGTCTTCAACTTGTCGTTTTCTTCGATTAGTTTCTTTTTCTCTTTAGATAACCTTTTAAAGTGAGCATGCATCTTTAGAAATTCTTCATACATTTCGTCAAATGATATTTCATTATCAGAATCTATATCAGAAGGAGAAAAATAACCTCGTTAGACACGAAGCATACTTGAGTTTCCTCATGTTCGGATTCTGAGTCGAAGGAGTCAGTGCATGTTACGTCCCTGCCCGTAGAAATAGAAAAGAAAATAAAGAGAAAATAAATAAAACAAAGATGATAAAATCCTAGTCTATTTAGAATTTTGAAATTAGGATAAAGCATAAACCAAATACAATTAGGTAAACCAAATAGAAATTACATGGAAGGAATCCTATTTCTAGTTGGAATATACCTAGTTATCTAAACTTACACCTATCTATTTAATACCTTAACCTAAACTAATACACACACCTTATATTAAATCTGCCGCCGCCGCCCCTGTTGGAAGAAAACATCTCAACAAATTTTCCTCTTCCCCAGCCGTAGCCACCATTCAGCGAGCAACAAATCAAACATTTTGTTTGTATTGTTGTAATCCTTAGGCCAGCAGCAGGATAAAGGAGTAATAAAATAAAATAAAAGTGATGCCCTCCCTTTACCTTTTTTCCCCAGCCGTGATACTTAGAGACCAAAACAAAAAGAGGTGCAGCACTTCCATCCAAGGCCTGCGTTTTCCCCACAAGCAAGCAACAACAACAATTTGTTTTCTTTTGAATCATCTGGGTTCATAGGTGAAGAGATTGAATTAATTTCGGTCCTGGACAATCCTAGATTCAATCGTATGGTATAGTAAATTGAGATATGTAAGTAATCTCTCTATACTTGCTGTGTTTTACGAAAATTCTGTATGTTATGTTCGTTATAAACTCGGATCATGCATGAGTATTTTTGAATGCATAGATGAACGTATATACATGATTGTATGTGGCCGGATATATGTGTATATGTATAAATATAAGTGTATGTACTGTGGTATATGTGAAAGTGGTGGGAAGTTGTATATGACGTGGGGGATCTGAGATGCTAAAAAGGGGAATTATTTTTTTGCAAAATTATTATATAATTATAATATAAGTGTTATGTATTATACATAAATATATATAAGTAATTGAATTGCAAGTATTTTGTTATGTGTATAACTGCCACGTAAATTCCTACCCTACGTTGGATTTTCCACACTGGCCGAATGGTCAAAAGAAAAAGAATTGATTTTTGAAACTATATTTTATATATTTTTATAACGGCGTATACGGCCGATTTTGTTTAAAAATTGGAAATAGTGCATGTCAACTGCAAAAGGCCAAAAGTTTTCATTTTAAAAACTAGAAGTGACATCTGTGGTGCATATGTAAACAAAGATATGGCTGAAATATATTTATATGCATATATAAATAGTTTCATTTTAAATATGGCTTAAGTATATTTATGTGTATAAATATTTATAGGTGTGTCGTTGTGTGTGTAAGTGGTATGAAAAGTATACTTGACATTGTATTTTGGCCACCGGCCGAATGGCCATAAAAAGGGAAATTGGATTTCAAAGATGTTCTATGAATATATTATATATGGTGTTATATATATGTATATATGTAGTTGATCAATAATGTTGAATTTTGGGCAAATAAAAAGTTACTCGCAGTGAGTACGAAATTTAAGTGGGTGAATCATTGGCCAAAAAGTATATATTTTACGGTACATGATTTCATGCATTCAATGCAATGTATTTGATTATAAATATAATTATATATATTTGTGGGAGTCGTGGTGAATATGTATAATTGTCAATGTTGCTTGCACATGAATATGGTCAACTAAAGAATCTTCAATTTGGCCAAAGCTACATTCTGAGATGTATTTATCACATACTTTGATGTCTAAAACCTATAGTATTTGAATATACACACACACACACACACACATATGAGTAAAATGGCTTTGTCTTCACCAGGAACCCACGCTCCTGGCGGCGGCGTGCGATCGTTTGTGTGTGTATACGCGAGGTATTTGATAGAATAGGATTCAAATCCAACGTAAAGATCACTCTTTTGGATCAATCCCATGTGCTGCTGAATTTTCTTCATGAGCCAGATTACATACGTTGTTTCTACCGGTGATCATGGACAGTCGTCGGCTGCATCATGCGTGTAACAAAATGGACGATAGGCTTTGATCCGTCCGCAGATGCTCCGATCGTCCCCATATGGATAGCCTTTCCAGGTCTGCCGCTGCATTTTCATCAAAGGGCAACACTTTTTGAGATTGCACGAGTGGTAGGTAATCCAATAAAACTCGACATAGCCACCGCTGATGGCATGCGTCCGTCAGTGGCATGCGTTTGTGTTTAGGCTGATGTATCAAAAGATCTTCCCAAGAAGCTGTTTTTACAAGGGAAACAAAAAATTATACAACAACAAATTGTCTACGAAGATTTGCCATCTTTCTGCGACGACTGCCGTCGTTTAGGTCATGTGGCCGCCGCATGTGGCAATGTGTCTGTTGACAAACCATCCAAGCCTCAAAAGAATGCCACAAGATGGACTCCAAAGAAGAATCAAAAAGATTCCGCCTTTGATCCAGAAAATATTATTCTGCTCAAAAAAAGGCATCTTCATCTGAGGATCAGGGAAAGGCTACAGTAGCAACACCCAATGTAGAGGCAGCTCCGCCTACCATCTCTGTGTAGGATCTGCAAGGCACCATTAGAAGGCGGTTGAATAGTTGGTGCGAAAAGCGTGGTTTTTAAAATTGTTTAAAACCAAAAACTCAACTTCTGAAAACAGATTCTGTTTTCAGGACCAGTTTTAAAATGTTTTTAAAACTAGGTTGTAGGTCTTCCAAAATTCTGAAATTTTAAGAGAACTTATCCTCAGATGTTATGAGTGTCTCCTAAAAATGTCAGATTTAAATTCAACCTTTAACCCCTTCAAAAATTGTTGGTGCTCAGATTGCACAAATCTGCCAGAAACGGTAGACTGTTTTGAAAAATTTATTCCTATTTGTACTTAACTCCAATTGCTCTGAAACTTTAACCACTAACCCCTTATATGCTATATTTAAATGGGTTGAAACATTTTTGAGAACTTCTTTCTGGAAGTTAGTCAAATACACTCAAAGTCTCAACCTTTGCAAGCTTGAAAATCAGACTGCACTAGACTCAGAACTTTGGATGTTTGATCGACTTATACTTGTCCAAAAGGGTTGAAACTTGTGCCAAATTAACCCTAAGACGTGTGACTATGTTTTTGGAAAGTTTCGTAATTTTTGAAAAATGTTTACTATTTTTACGAACGTAAACAAAAAGAGTAAACAGTGATGAAACAGAATATAAGTGCTGAAAGTAAATGACATCGAGAATTATATATTGGTTCGGTTATAAACAACCTACTCCAGTCTTCGAGGAACAACTTCCTCGGTTCACACTAGTCACACAACACAAATACACCTTACCACAGGGTTGATGGAGTTATACACCAACTCCAACCCTTTACAAACCTTGTATGATGAATATAATACGCACGAACACCACCACCTCGCAAGATTGAAGATTGATCACACCTTGATCAATCTTTTACAAAGATATAGAATGCGTGGTGGTCTAAGATAAGCCTATTCAAGAATATGAATATAAGTACAATAGGCTTTCAAGAAGAAAGAAAGAAAGAAAGTGTAGAAGAAGAAGTGCTAGGCGTTTTTGATCTTTTAATTTGCAATGCTTGTACTTGTCTTTGTTTTGCTCATCTCCTTTTCTTTTAAGCTTATGGCCATCCCCCCTATAGGTCCTCCTTCTCTTGAAAATTATTTTCTTAGTCCTTGGGAGAATGTGCGGCATCATTGTGACATGTTCTTACTTACTTGTCACCTCCTCATTGGATGATCATTTAACTTATGCTTACTTGGCACTCATTGATTGGTTGAATGTTGTCATCATTTGATGACTTGGAAAATCTGAAAATTTCACTAAAAACATGTGCCAAAATCATCATAAAATAGTTGTCATAACTCATAAGATTATCACCCAAATCAAGCAAGATAAAATTTCTCCAAACAAGGTGATAAAAATCGGCCAAGGTGCATAAACACACATGCTGAAATTTTTCAGCTTGTGTGATATTCAAGATATCACGCTTTATGACTTTATATCTTATTCAAATTACTTTCAATTCTTCTTCCAATTAACCACATGTTTCAAGACAAAAATTATATGCTCATTAAACATGAAAATCGGCAAGCTATAACTATACATGCTGAAATTTTCAGCATGTGTTTCAAATGAGATAAAATTTGAAACATTACCTTTTGTAGCTTCTTTCTTTAAATCACCAACATTGTATGATTGATTCTTGACCAATCAATATGCCAACAAGGCTCCACATATGCTCCATCTCAGCTGTATATGCGTGTCCAACATGTATATGCATGTGCTGAATTTTGTTTTTGCAAACTTTGTAAAATAGTGCACATTTAATAATACACACATGTTATATTCCAATCAGCCCTTAATTTAATTTTTTAGAACACTTTAAGATGTATGAGATATGTAAAAAGTGTCTAGATACGTGTCGTATGATGTGCCAAAAATGTTCCATGTGTTGTGTACGTAGAAAACCGAATTTTCGATGTTTATCGATTACCCGATTTTTCTCTAATTAAATTCCAACTTTTTGCACATGTTATATATATATTATGTTACACATAATATATATAATATAAACTTTAATTCTCAGCACTTGGTTGGTCTAAAGTGGCGCCATTAACATGTGACAAAATTGAAATTGGAATCTCCACAATTTGGCCTTAATGTGGGGTGATTTGTGTGTGACAACATGGAATGATTTTATGGCTGAAAATAACATCATAGCCACGAAAATAATAATGATTTTTGAGGTGTAGGGGCTGGCCATCTATTTATGGCAAGTACGTGACACGTTGGCGAAGTTTCGGTATTCGTCCGATACGACAATTTTCGTTTTAGAACGTTTTAACGTGTCGTATTTAATATGTCATCACCATGACTTATATCATATGATATAAGACCTGAATATACTCATAAATATGAGTTAAGTATGATGGTGTGATGTTAACGTACGTACGTAAAATATATAACGTGTCGGTAGTACGTTGGAATACATGTGTATGTGCCTTTTTAAAAAAAATCTGAAAATATATGTTTATATATGTATGTAGGCGTGTATATTAGATGAAGAGAGGAGGAGGAGACTTTTCTTTCATAGTCTTGTTGCCTTTGTGTCTTGTCCAAATGTAGCTTCCTTTAATGAACTACTTAGTTTAATTAACTAAGTACTTCACCTAATGAACTAGTTAAGTTCATTAATGGTGCCACCTGAAAATAGTATAAACACAACAAATGTTCGCCATTTGATGTAAGCTTTAAAGCTTCATGGCTCGTTAGTACGGAAACATTATATATGAAGTGTATAAGGCAAGTATTATGCAATATATCATGCACGTTTATCTTATGCACGTTTTTAAGCTCATTTAAATCATATATTTTGAAATCACTCAAACCCCTTTTTCTCTACACTCTGATCATAAGATTCTAAATGATTCAAAACAAGGTGATCAACCTATGCTTGTTCATACCGATCCCCATGATGATGAAGACTTCAATACCAATATTAGTCATGAAGACGCTGAAACAATTTTGCCCTCGTAGCAACAGGTTGAAAATGTTGATCCACTGGTTCATCATACAGATACGCTGCAGCCAATGCATGGTATAACAGATGATACATTAAAGCAAACTCAAGCCCTTGCTGAGGATCCTGACTTTTGTCAAGTCTCTGATTCAGACATCGACCAAGGTAATCCCAGAAATTTAATAGATGAAACCACGCGCTCTCAGTTTCAGCAGCAGATGATTGAGGATGCTGAAAACTTTAACAAACGTCTCTCATCTCGTCCTCCAAGCACTAGTGACGAGGATATCCTGCATGACTGCCTGGCAAGTACACACACTGACTCTGAGGGATTTCTTCCAGCAGCAACTAGACGAAGACGGCGACTACGTAAAGAATTGCCACCAAGACCACCATCGACTGTAGTGACTCGAAGTGCCACTCGTTTGGGATCACTGCCACCCCAAACCTCATCATGAATGCCCTCACATGGAATACTGGGGGTATTCGTACCTCACTAGACCGATTGATATCACTGGTACATAATGCACATCTGGATATATTGGTAATTATTGAGCCAAAACAACGGACATCAAAGCTTACTTCCTACAGATTAAAACTGGGATTCTCAAACGCAATGGCAACTTGTCAAGATAATATTTGGTTCTTCTGGAATTCATCCTCTTTACAGTTACTTGACGTACGTCACGGTGATCAAACTACGCTATTCACTTTTAACGATCGGCCAACTCAACAATCTTTTGCTTGGTCTTTGATATATGGCCGACATACGATATCTGATAGGCGGCCTCTCTGGGCTTCTCTTATTGAGGTGTCACATACAATTTCAGTGCCGTGGATAATAGGTGGGGATTTTAATTTCTTTTCTATCATTAGATGAGCACAAAGGCCGCTCTACACCATCTCTTCACATATTGGAGGACTTTAAAGAATGTGTTGATATTTGTGGATTTCAAGATCTTCCCATTAAGGGCATATTATTCACTTGGGCACGTGGAACGGGCCAAGGTAGAATTATGCAACGCCTAGACAGATACTTATGTACAGTCTCATTCTCAAACTTATTTGCAGACATTGTGGTTCATCATCTGTCAAGGGCAACTTCTGGGCATGCCCCACTCTTTCTAAAATGTACACTATCACAAACACGGCCTCATATCCCCTTCCAATACATAAATGCTTGGGCATTACATTCAGATTTCGTGTTATATGTAAAAGAAAAGTGGCAAGAATACCCAATGACCAGTGACATGCGTGGCCTTTATTCCAAGCTTAATCGTCTCAAAAAAGACCTCCACGTTTGGAACCGCGAAATATACAGAAACATTTTTAGCAATGTTGATATGGCCGAAGCTCACTATAAACGGATGGAATCCCAATTTGATGATAACCCCACGCCAGAGAACAGAACAACAATGTCCTTAGCTCAAGCTCAACTTCTTCAGGCTAACAAAGCACAAACTTCATATTGGGCACAGAAATCAAGATCTCATTGGGTAACAGAAGGGGAAGCCAACACAGCTTATTTTCATGCCATTGTTAAAGATAAGCATCGTCGACAACTCATCCGTGACCTACAAAGCAATTCAGGAAGCCCGCTACAAGATAATAATGCTTTAGGGGATGAAGCAGTTTCTTTCTACAAAAAGCTCTTTACACAAGAACCCGTGCGTGGTTTAGACGATTTTCTTCAGCACATACCTACATTGCTAATGCAAGAAGATAACTGCATGCTTGCTGCCATACCTGATGCAAACGAAATAAAAACGGCAGTTTGGCACCTTAGTCCAAGCAGCGCCGCAGGCCCAGACGGTTATAATGGACATTTTTTCAGAACTTGCTGGGATATGTTACACTTGGATGTTACACTCGCCATTCAAGAATTCTTTTTGGTCATCCCTTGACCTCAGGTAATGGTTTCCCCACTAATAACTTTAATAGCCAAAAAATCCCGGCCATCAACATGTGCAGGTTTTTGCCCAATATGTCTTTCAAACTTCATCACCAAGGTGACTACCAGAATCATTGCTTCAAGAATAAGTACATTGTTGCCGAAACTAATCTCTCTGGAGCAAATTGGTTTCTTAAAAGGTCATGATATCAGTGAACATGTACTGATGGCAAATGAGATGGTACATTGATAGATAGAAAAGTTCATGGAGGCAATGTTATGATCAAGCTGGACATGAGGAAAGCCTTTGATAGAGTCAGCTGGTCATATCTGGAAGCACTGCTCCTTAAATTTGGTTATGCTCCTCTTTTCATTCGTGTTATAATGAATAATATGAGTCTATCAAAGCTCTCCATCACCATTAATGGATCTTTTTATGGTTTTTTCTCACCAACACGAGGAGTTAAACAAGGAGACCCACTGTCTCCTCTACTATTTATCATTTGTTCAGAAGGTTTCAGCCGTGGTATAAATCATCTTTTTAATACTGGATCTCTACGCGGTTTTTCATTGTGCCGGGTTCCACCAGTTTCACACCTAGCATATGCAGATGATTTGTTGCTATTTTTAAATGTGTCCTCACAGAATCTGCGAAAGTTCCAAGCCTTCTTACATGATTATCAGTTAGCATCTGGGCAGCTAGTCAATTACGCAAAAAGTCAATTTGTTGCCAGCTCCTACATCCCGCAGCAGCAACTAAACAATATTTTGCAAATATTAACCATGCAACCATCATCACTACCGATAAAATACTTGGGCTCGTATCTCTATCGCGGTATTAACAGATCTTCTTACTGCACTACCTTATTCAACACTTTGACGCAACACTCACTGGATGGGCCAGCCGTCTTCTTTCTCCAGGGAGCCGTCTGGTCTTATTAAAATCAGTACTGACTGCTATGCCTTTGCACGTCTTAGCTGCATCTCGTCTACCCAAAAGTGTTATTAGTACACTTAACCGCAAAATAGCCTCATTCTTGTGGAGTGGCAAACATCACTGGATATCATTCGCGGAGGTATGTTACCCTGAAATGGAAGGAGGTCTAGGAGTATGTAACTTGATTCATATTCAGAGCGCCTATGATTGTAAGCTATGGTGGGCTTATCACAATGCCACGACCCTTTGGACGACTTACATGCATCATCGTTATGGTATTCGCGAAGATTATATGGCCCGCATTTACGATTCCCTGGGATGGAAGATAATATGCTCTATACATTCTCTATGCAATCAGTTATCAACCGGCGTCCCAAACCTCGTGTGGATTTCAAGCGCCACTGGCCTTTTCTCCATTCGACAAGCGTATGATGATGTTCAGCCAACTCGTGCAAAATTATTCTCACATAAATTTATATGGTGGCGTGGAATATCAAAAACAATAAGCATCTTTGCCTGGAGATTATTGCATTCTGCACTTCCTATTGAAGATAATCTGAGACAGCTTTCATCCATCTGTCCTACTATTTGCTCGTTTTTCCATAGAGCTTCTGCTACTCTCT
Source organism: Eustoma russellianum (assembly GCA_036186865.1). Lineage (NCBI taxonomy): Eukaryota > Viridiplantae > Streptophyta > Magnoliopsida > Gentianales > Gentianaceae > Eustoma > Eustoma russellianum. The sequence goes on from AP025071.1 coordinate 12,585,939, forward strand.
GTCACTTGTTCATGATATGCCCTATAGTCAAATCTGCATGGTTGAAATTATTGCTGCTTCTAGACAGACCACAAAACCAATCAGCCAACCTTCGGTCTTATCTACTACAATGGTGGCTCTCATCCTCCGCTAGCACCCTCAAAGGTAATCTTCGTGTTGTTGGCCCAATTATGCTGTGTTGGTCTATCTGGCAGGTTTATGCCAATCACACATATGGAGATGCGGATTTACCATTCACAAACATATACAATCTTACTCGTCAATCATGCTACGACTGGGCTTCCTCCCTTAACAGTACGTCATTAGCTCAATATGTACCCTCTCTCATTGATGCTGGTTTCACTGCAAGACTGCGCCCCAAAATTATAGTTCCACTCAAATAGAAGCTTCCCCCATCCAGAAAATTAAAACTAAACGTTGATGCATCAGCTGCCAAGTCTTATGCTTCAGCCGGAGCACTATTGCGTGATTCACTAGGACGCATAATTGCTGCTCTTTCCTTCAGACTCCCTTATTTATCACCACTCCGCGCGGAGATACAAGCCATTCTCTATAGTCTTATGTTTTTTGGTCAACTACATCGCCACTTAATTATTGAAACGGATTGCATTCAAGTAACACAGCATAATACTCACCTTGCGGCTCTGCCAGAATACAACCGTTTACAGTTACTTCTAAGTCTCACGGGCAGTCAACTTATTTTCATCCCTAGAGAGATAAACATGGTTGCTCATTACTTGAGTCAATTTGCACGTACTACACCCGCTACAAAGATTTTCACTTCCGCAAGTAAGCTGCCCCTCACGGCGCGTGGGTTCTATTATTCTGATAGTGTTCTACATGCTGTGCGAACATAAATATTACGGCTTGCAAATCTGTGTTGTTGCCTGTACTCTTGTGATACAGGAAACCCTGGTACGTTTTGTCACTAACCTTCAATATAGTCAGCTAAATGCGTCCCTTATTAGCGATTTGTTTACTTTCTTGCCCGCAGTCTTTGGACTACGGGCAACATCGGTATGTTGCTGGAATTCATGTTAGATTATTTGGCACAACCAAATTACATCGATTAACTCTAATGCATCTTGTATTGCTCTCTTGCGAGGATCATACTCATTGCTCTCCAATCCACAACGGCAGACCTATGTTATGCGATTCATAAATTGGCGGACAAAGCATGACCCAAACAAACACAGCTACTTCCGATGGCTCTACAACATCTTGCACAACAATCATTGCCTTCCAAGCTATACCACTGTAGCACTGATGTGTTCTATACTTCTTTATTTAGCGATAGCATTCGGGCAGCATCACTCCAATGATATAAATATGTATGCTTTTACCTTCGCCAAGGTTTTATCCACAAGGGTGGTTTTACTTGGCAAGGTTTTAATGCGGCATATCATATATGATTGGAGACTGCACATTCTCGCTACTTTACACTTCCGGTTTTCGTACGATATACAATGTTGTAATATGGTTGCCTCCACCATAAGTGAGGAATTTCTTATTTAATAAAATCCCGCCTTTATTCAAAAAATATATATACACACATGAGTATTGATAATTTTATGGCTTCATGTCCGAAAATATTTGAGGAAGAAGTGCACCGAGGGAGTAGCGTGTGCGTATATACGTGTATATGTACATATATACATGTATGCATAAATAACTGGGATGGTGATGGTTTTGGTATTTTAGATATTTTTGGTTTTTTTGGATTATTTGTTTGGAATTATTTGGTATTTGGAGGAATTTTGGTAATTTGACAAATTTGACATTTTGGCCCATTTTGGTAAACTGGACTAACTTTGGTACTTGGAAAATGATTCTGGAAACTGCATTTGCATATTTTTGGAAATTCACCCTTACACTTGAAATATATTTTTAAGTCGGATTGGTTCCAAACAATCGGAGCGTCTGAGCATATTGGCTATTTGGGATATAGAGCGTCTGGACATATTGGCTGCCATTAGGGCGCCCCAGCGTATTGGCTATTGTGATATAGAGCGCTGGGGCATATTGACTATTGGGGGACCAATTCGTAAGTCTTACGGTATAAGTTAGTTGTAAAAAAGTGCTATAGCCATTGCATTGATTTGGACCGTTTTAGCCGGGTTTTGGATTTTGAACAATTTGGTATTTGTATTTTGACCGAGTTGTACTCAGATTTGAATTTTAGACATTGGACTGGCTAAATCGAATTTTGGAAACTTTGGACTTTTAGACTTTAGAAATTTTGGGCCTTTGACTTTCGACACTTTGGCATTGCATATTTGGAATATTGCATCATCGATTTTGTTTTGGACTAACTCTAATTGGACTTTGTTACGTACTTAATTGGATTTTGTTTCGTATTTTATTTGACTTAGTTACGTACTTTATTGGGTCTATTTGCTCTATTTGCTTTTGGATGTTGGGGGCAGAATTGTAAATCTACTTGTGAAGACAAGCATGCTATTATTTTATACTGTTATATATTTTATCACACTTGCTTCTCCGTATGATCCCATGATAAGTATAGTGGGATTACTTGCTAAGCGACCTGTCACTCAAACTACCTTTAACGTTTTTTGTCGATAGACATGTAATTTAGTTAGTACACCCGAGGATGATCAAGAATGGATGTTTCAGGATTGAGGATATTCAGATGAGACTCATTGAGGTTTAGTAGAGACAGTTATTTTTGCTACTCGAGGTTTTATGTAATTTTGGAGATTTATTATTTATCTACGTTTGAACATTGTATCGGATTTAGATTTCCCTAGACATTGATATTAATGATTATGATTATTTCGAGGTTTTAAATTTTGACTTCCGCTGACGTGCATTTGTTTCGATTTTGACGCCTTGTATTTTCCTTAAAGAAATACGGTAGGTGAGTCATTTCGAGTACTAGGGCTCGAGACGGGTCACTACAGGTGGTATCAGAGCATGACTCTAGATCCACGGCAAAAGTGTAGATTTAGGCCATGATCTTAGAAATTAAGTTACGATTTTGCCACTAAGGCATTATCTTAGACATAAGTGACGATTTTGATTAAGAGTTGATCTGAACATTAGACCATCATTTGAACATAAGTACTGATTTTAGTCGTAAGCAATGACTATATACCAAGCACGCTTTAGAAATAAAACGTGATCTTAAAGTTAAGGAATGATGATACTAGGAACGATCCTAGAAATAAGTTATGACCCTAGACTTAAGGACACGATCGGTTAAGGGACACGTATGCTTAGGGTATACCAAATGATTTTACTTACTAGCCTCACTTAAGTTTTGATCATAATTGTTTGCACATCCCCTTATCTGTGATTTTGGGGATCCTAAGTGAATAGCGCATAGTTAAATTACAAAAATTGTAATGTTAGCCAGGATGCCTTACTGCAGGTGCTGGTTGATACATAAGATTTAGATGAGCCCGGCGGTTACTAGGGCTGCTCTCCTGTAGAAGCAGCATGAGACCCGATATTGTTAATGTAGCTAAAACAGGTCATGCCTCTACTTGACAGTAGTGTCGGAACGTGGCTAGGTCTAAGCTGAGATCGTAGCTACTAAAGAATGATTTATAGTAGAATGATAGAAACTAAGTAACGATTTATGAGCGTTATGATCAGTAGAGTGTGACAAATAATATCGTACAAAGGGGTTTATAGTTATTATTAAGATGCTGAATTTTAGAGTATTGAACAGGCCGAAGATATTAGTCTAATTAGGGATATTGATTGATAGTGATAAGCTGCATTACTAAAATAAGTACAGTGGAATAACAAAGTATTAAATGTCGATTTCTAAGAACACGTAAGTACTGGTGTATCGAGTAGGCATGAATTGAGATAGAGTAAGCATGAACAAGTAGTGGTTATTTTCCACGTGGGATTTAACTAGGTTAAAGTCAGCATTTGAAATGACCAAGTAAAGAGGTACGATAAGATAGTATGGCGCATGGAAGCATGGTGAATTAGAATACTATAAGTCGATCAATATTTAGTGTGCCACGCTAGGATTGGACAATTTAAGTTAAGGATTTTGATCATAGTGGGCGTAGATTAAACTTATAAGAAACCATATATAGACAGATTTTTCATTTGAACACAAAGATGGATTATAGAAATGATACGAAGTATGGTCCCAAAAAAATTTCTATTAGCTAACTGTTTCCATATAAGCATGTACACCAAGATATATTCTATATTTTAAAGGTTTTCCAAAGATTTTACTTCTAAGTATTTCAGCTAGTTCGTTTATTTATATAGTCTACTAGCTTCAGAAGGCTATATTTTCTTTTCGTATTTGTATATCGACCAAATGGAATTTCGACTACCCCTGACAACTTTGAAAGAAAAATAGACATATTTTTGAATGTCGATATTTTTGAAGAATGATATGTTTATTTATTTCTTATATAATTCTCAAATTTTCGTTTTTGGTTACAGCGGGTTTGTCAAAATTATTCTATTTGTCAACTGTCGATGTGGCAAGCATTTATCCCTTAAATGTTTCTGAAGTTATTAACCGCTTGCAATGAATTTACTTAAATTTGCGAAACAAAACATATCTTTCAAAGTATATATTTTTTTCTAGAAAGAAAAAGACATCGTGTTCAAATTGTTTTATAAAATGAAATTTTTACGATTGTTGTATCTCAGTTATTTTAAAGTGATTTTACTCGTACTACTTTTGAAAACAAGTATATCATTGTTATATCACAAAAATTAGAGTGAATATTATTTTAAATTATTTAAGCTATATTCTAAATTATAGCTACATAAGCTACATTTTTTATTTTAAAGAAAACATATCCATACACGTACTTCGTATATTAGGTTATTGATGATATCTCCGCAAAAGTAATGACTTGATCATATAGAGCTAGCTCGTAAGTATACAAGAATTGAATTTTGAAGACTTGGTTCTATGTCGTAGAAGTGTAACAACGAACATATTGGAATACTCAATGATATTTAGTTAGAGTGTCTATCTAGGTAATGGATCGTATATGATTAGTTTTAAGAATTCGAAATTGTGGATTACAATTATGTTAGTTGAATGGTATACGTTATGTGGAATTGAGGCCTTAACAACTTAAAAGTGAGGTTGATATGATGATATCTGCGACATACACTAGGAATTGAATCAAGTAGAATTATACTAAGTTATCAATTACCTAATGCGCAAGTTTCGAAGACAAAATTTTTTGTAAGGAGGAAGGTCTGTTACGTCCCTGCCCGTAGAAATAGAAAAGAAAATAAAAAGAAAATAAATAAAACAAAGATGATACAATCCTAGTCTATTTAGAATTTTGAAATTAGGATAAGGCATAAACCAAATACAATTAGGTAAACCAAATAGAATTTACATGGAAGGACTCCTATTTCTAGTTGGAATATGCCTAGTTATCTAAACTTACACCTATCTATTTAATACCTTAACCTAAACTAATACACAAACATTATATGAAATCTGCCGCCGCCGCCTGTTGGAAGAAAACATCTCAACAAAATTTCCTCTTCCCCAGCCGTGGCCAACATTCAGCCACCAACAAATCAAACCTTTTGTTTGTCTTGTTGTAATCCTTAGGCCAGCAGCAGGCTAAAGGAATAATAAAATAAAATAAAAGTGCTGCCCTCCCTTTACCCTTTTTCCCCAGTCGTGATACTCAGAGACCAAAACAAAAAGAGGTGCAACACCTCCATCCAAGGCCTGCGTTTTCCCCACAAGCAAGCAACAACAGCAATTTGTTTTCTTTTGAATCGGCTGGGTGCATAGGGGAAAGGATGAATCAATTTCAGTCTTGGACTCATAAAACCAAAGTTCACCAGCCTGGATAAGACAAGACTTCCAAGTTACTCAATAACGTCAACGTAGGGCCACCTTGGCCAGTTGGCCCGTCAGCCTCGGTTCAGCCTAGGTAGGTCATCCAAGAGAATTAAGGCAGGGCAGAGTCCCATCTCAGTTCTTGGTCAGCTCGGCCACCTGCCTAAAGCAGGTCAGCTCGGCCACCGTTCTATCTGACCAATATGCAAGATCAAACAACTCTAGCTAATTGGCTCAGCTATCTTTTTTTACTCAAACTGCCTATGAAGCACCTCAGGTCGGCAAGTATTTGACCAGTGAAAACATGTTCAGATCAGCTACAAGATTGTTCAGCTCAGCGCGGGATATCTCACTATCCATCTCGGCCAAACCAGACTCAGGGCAATTCAGCTCGGCCACTGTGCGCTTCAGCAGACCTAGCTCGGCTGTAGTATGCCTAAGCATAGTCCTGCCACATAGCAAGCTTGGCCTCCTAGCCCAACACGTGGCGCCACTTGGCCCTCATGCAACCCAAGACTACCAACAGCGCAACCATTTATCCCCAAATGCAACCATGCAAGGGTGAACAGTCAGCACAGTAAATATCAGCTGTTGCGTGGTAATCATGCAAGGCAGGACTGCCACCTAGATAGCCAGGTGCCATTACCACCTCCATTCTGGGACACGCAGCTCTCAGCTTCAATTGTTATAAATAGAAGCTTCATCAACAGAAGTAGGACTAGGTCTTTTCCAAGTCTTTCCTAAGTCCTTTCAGACTGACTATCTGAAATCATTTCCATGCTAAACAACACCTCGGACATAATAGTCTTCGGCTCGGCTATAACTGCGCCTCAGCTGACCTACATAAACAGGTTCATACAGCCTTTGATTCCAGCATAAAGCTACTCATAAAAATACCCACAACTGATTTGAGCATCGGAGGGTTTACCCCATGGCATTAACATTGGGCCTCTAATGTTACCTTTCCTTCTCAGGTTCCAGTGACGGACCTTAACGGAGCGCTGACGTCATACTACAAGGATCGTCTCTGATACACCTAGTGGAGATCTGGCTTCATCATTTGACGCTAAAAGGAGGGCCTTGAACCTTCGTGTCCCCTAAAATAGCCTTCCAAAGGCTTTTTAGGCAACCAGCCTACGAATCCATCGTTTGGAAGATGGATAAGAAGGATCAGACATGGGCCAAGCGACCTATGACCCCTAGGAGACATCGGCGGTCTCCTCGACCACAATCAGAACAGGGTTCCCAGATCCTGCAGAATCCTCAACCCCGCTGCTAACTTCACATATGAGGAACATTTTCGGCCATCCGCTATGTGGCCTAGAATCCCACCGTGTTCCAGGCAGTGGTAAAAGAGATGAAGGGAAACGCCTCAGTCGGACCTAGTGAGGTCTATCCCGGTGACTCTCTTCAGTGAAGAGAACTCACGGAGTACACTCCAACTCGGCAAAAGTATTATCTAGAATCTCAGGATGGATTCATGGCCGAGGCTAGACGCTCAGGTCAGCAACCTAGGCGCCAACACTCCACGACCGAGCCCTTAAAGGCTCTGGACTATCATCTGAAATGCGCATGAAAAGCGCTGCTGCCACTCAGGCATGGCAGAGAAGTTAACAATGAAGGCAGAGCTCAAATACAAAGAAAGGCGATCTGCCAAAATACGATTGGGAGGCCGAGGCAAAGAAAAGACACCCCTGGTGGCCTCCAAGACTCATATTCTCTCCTTCACGAGGAGGGAAGGCCTAGCAAGAGATCCCAAGCCTTTACCAGGGCCTATTCATAAAAGGGATCATCGATTGTACTGTCTCTTCCATCATGATATCGGGCATGATACAGAGGACTGCAGGCAGCTCACCCTTGAGATGAGCGTCTAATCGAGCTTGGCTAGTTGTAGCGTTTCTACAATCCGATATCAAGGCTGCACAACAGGCTGGATTTTACCCGGCCCCTCCTAATGAAGGCTGCCGACCTAGACATCAGCACAAGTCTTCAGAAGATAAAGATCCAGACGTGGCTGGGCAGAGACTGAGGCTCAGAGCGTATAAGGCTGACCTGAAGGCAGAAGTGCACAAAGGACTCTAATCCACTTTCCCCGCATGTATCCAAAACTTTATTGTACATATACGTACATTATTTAAAGTTAATACATTGTCTTTCAATGTTTGTTATAAATTTGCTATTGCAAATGAGCTGCCCAGATTTTAAGCAGGGCTCTTCTCGGCACCTGGGGCTGTACTCCCCCAGTTATCTTATTCAAGTATTTTTGCCCATCTCAGCTCGGCGTTTTAATGGTTCAAATAATTTCCCCCGACTCGGTCCAGGGATAACTTCAAGTCTGTCTCAGTCTGGTACCTTCTTCTACTCGGCAGTAAATTTGCCTTGGAGGCTTAATCATCTAATCCTTCTCCTTATGATAATCATCTGATCCTTCTCCTTATGACTCATGAAGGGACCCAGGAAACAAACTCTCTCGTCCAAGTGACTTCTCTTTTATAGCTCAGGAGATCTAGGATATGACATATTATGCATCCAACAACAGTAAAGGTTCACCTCGGCCTTAAGGATTGTTAAAGGTTTACCTTAAATTCTTTAAACACCATCCCACGTTGGGGGTTCAACTATTTTCTCTCTGCCTAATGGTTTTAATAGAGTCCCGGGATGCGACCACGTTTCGCACCTCCGGACTAGTGGCCTAAGTGGCCACCCTCATTCTCTGCCTAATGGTTTTAAAGGAACACCAGGCGTGACCGGGTGTCACGCCTTGGCAAAATGACCTAAGTGGTCTCCATCCTCTGCCTTATGGTTTTAAATAGATCCAAATTGGCCATCACAAAAGAAGTTGGGCACTATAACCTTCTCGGCCGTTGCTGGTGATATCTCGACCATGAATCTTGGCTCATCCTATAATCTTTGGTTGACACTTTCAAAATCTTCAACCCTAAAATTGGAAAACTATTGCATGGGGCACAACAGCTGAGCAAAGGCTAATATTCTGGCGCAGCCAAAAAATTTCACTTGGCTAAGCTCTGAGCTGATATCTCAGACTCTACTCAGCCTATTCTCGGCTGGAACAAAGATCTATCCGCTCAGTTCAAGTACTCAGCATGCCTTACTCTTATTCCTAAGCTGGCTCAGCCTAGCAGGATGATAGGTTTATTCTAAACTTAAAGGTTTACAGCCTTAGTTCATTTCATTAACAACTGTCTGCAGCATGCGAAATCTGCCATGTGCAGAGCCGACATTAAGGTTCGGCTAAATCAAAACCAAGATTCCCCAAGTTAAAAGGGGTATGGTGCTGCCCAGACTCGAATAGCCGAGCAGAGAAAGAGATATTATAAGCCTTATAGCAACTAAGGAATCTCCTTAGAATAATTCTAATTTATCATCTAAACATACGATTTGGCCTGACCTCGGCCAAAACAAATCAAGTCTGCCGGCTCAGCCTGATAGCCTAGCAGACCTCATCCTTAGCCTATTATTGGCTCGGCCCAGACAGAATAATAGGTTTTATTTAAAACTTTCAGATTTAGTTTATTTTTACTAAAACTAACTGCAGAGTTAGAAGTTTTCCAAATGCAAAGCCGACATTGAATCTTGACAACAACCAGTTTGAAGACTGAGTTCAAATGTCAGTAAAAATTCTAAATGGAAGAGCAGAACAGAGAATAAAGAGCTGAAGTGCAAGAAGTGTTCAACACTTAGAAATTTCCATTAAACAATTTCAAGTATAAAGATTTTCAATGTATTTTCGGCCCTATTACAAAAAAGACCCTAAGTCTACTCTTCAGCTTCCCTCAGGTATGCCCACTCAGAAACTTCTCAATTGGGCCTCAAAGTCAACTTCCGCAGTTGAATTGTAGAACTCAGTGACCCAAGGATCTTCCTTATTTAGCTGAGGGCAGACCTCTGAGTACACATCGATGGCCTTGGTCTGCCCCATCTACATGGCCGGAGCTTGCAGCAGCAATAAGTTTTCTTCAAAGAGTTTAGACTTTCTGAACTCAGAGTTCAGCAATGCGCTGCTCCAAGTCCTTTTCATGCTGTAGCCCGGCCTCCTTGTCCTTTTGCAAGGACTCCACCTCTGAAGTTGCCCGTGTCAGGGAGACCCCCAAGTCGGCATTTCTGCCTACTAGCTCAGCATTCTTGCCTTCCAACTCAGCAACCAAAGAATTAGAAGCTGCCCACCTCAGCTCAGCTTCTTCCTTATGTTCTTGAAGTTTGGTGGTCTCTGACTTCAGAGTGGCAACCTCTTTGGTCTGCTCGAACATGACTTGGGAAGCCTCCTCAAGTTCCTAAAGCTTGACCGTGAGGGCCTCTTTCAACTCCCTACCTCAGCCAAGGATCTCCAGCTGCTGGGCTCGGATCTGTTCAATAGGAGTTGAAAGTTAGTGAAATAGCTTGGTCAAGAAGCATGCTAAAGAGGCAACTACTCACAAGTGCCAGGTTACAATAGTAAGCATCCTCAAGATGCTCCCATGATGCAGCCGAGAACCTTTGGCATCGATAGGCAGGATCATTAAGTTATTCAACCTCCTGGTCGTGGCTGGGTTGGCCACAGAATCCTGCTCCGTAAACTCCCCAAGAATCAGCGTCGGCTGCTTTGGCTGAGTGGGGGTCTCAGCTTCTGGAGTAGCCAGGTCCTTACCATGCTGTCTTTTCTTCAGACCAGATCCTTCAGCTGTCTCAGAAACCTGCTCGGTCTTGGCTAGAGCCGGAACCTAAGGAGATGTCTCAGCTGCCTCATCCCCTGCTTCCACAATTGGCATATCCGCAAAAGTTTACCAAGTGAATGATTGTCATTTGAATGCAAAAAGACTGAGAATGAGAAAAAATGATAGATAAGCTACCTGGACTAGCAGACTCGGATACCACGAGAATAGGCTGATCCACAGCAGCCTCATCCAGCATGCCCTTAGCTCTTGGCTCAGCCATAGGGGCATCATCAGCAGGGAGCAATGCTGGTGCAGGGGGCATCTTAGCTGCAGGTTTCGGCCTAGGCCTTTCAGGCTTTTTACAGGGTGCCATCTTGGCCAGTCTGGCCGCGAACAGACCACCTCCAGGAGCCATGGAACATGTGCAAAAAGAAAAGACTTTTACTATCTGAACACTAAATCAGCACAAACATTGCAAGAAAAACAAGCACCTACCCCTTACTATTTCCAAGTTTTCTAGGGGAAAAGGACAAAAACAGGGACCAGAGGCTAAGTGACTCAGGCAGCCGCCTCCAAAATTGCTCCATCCACCTTGTATCAATCTATGGCCACAGGCAGAGACTGCAGTCTGATTGCCTCATCACAAACTCTGGACCGGCTTCAGGTTATCCGCCTTCCCAGATTTCCAAATGTCCCACTTGGGCAATCCTTGCTTTCTAATAAAAAGAACCTACCCTTCTAATTTTTGCTAAAGGTATGGATAATAATGGCAAAATTGAACTCGCTGGCAGGAGCTCGCTTGCCAAAGTAATACCAGATGTCAGAGGATCTACAAGAGAATAGACCCCTAAAGACTTTGTGGTGAAACTGAGTTTCGGTGACTCTCAAAAAAAGAGGAAAAAGCAGAGAATGGTTTTCACACTGTTGGGTTTTATTTGCGGGAGCCTAAGATTATAAGATTGAAGGACACAAACAAAAGACTCTGGAACAGGAAGGCTAAACCCAGACTCAAAGTATTCTTCATATACAGCTTCATAACCCATTGGAGGATCATAGGCTGTCTGACCATGCCGAGGCAGAAGTGGGCTGAATCGCTCTAGGTCAATTTCCTACACATCATAGATCTGAGTCAGATCAGCCTCGGACAAGGTGCAGAAAAACCCTTGAACCTAAGCAAAAGGGGGGCCTCTGTAAATTGTCACTATTTGCAGAGGCGAAGTTCTTGGCAGAACCACAGGGGTGGCAGCAGCCAAAGCAGGAACAGTTTCTGCTTGCTCCGGCGAGAATTCGATTACAGTAACGGCCCTGCTAGGCTGGGCACGCTTACTGGGCCTAGCAGAGCCACCAGTGGCCTTACGCAGCCTTGCCAAAAGACGGTCATCAGTGGCAACCGTCCTCTCCGATGATGACGAACTGAAACTTCCTCCATCACCGCCGGCATAAGACGCATCCTCAGACATATTCTGGAAATCGGAGGAAGAAGACATAATGAAGATGAAAATGAAGAAGAAGAGTTACAGAGAATGAGGAGAACTGGGGGGAAGCAAGGATAGACTGCTGAAGGAGGAAGAAGACCGATGGAAAGCTAAAAAGGCCGTTGGAGAAGTAGAGGTTCAGAGAAGAGGACAGAGAACAGCGGGAGGCATAAATGAATTTATGCATCCGCCATCTCTAAAAGCCCCGGGATGGTGCCTCGTAGATCTCGTCCTCGAGAATCACAACCGACGAAAGCAAAAAGGCACCGGTGCTTCGCAGTCTGTGTAGCCCCAAAAAGTGTATTGTCGCTAGTCAGAGGTAGACACGTCACTACTTGACGGGACAACATATTAAAGGCTCTGAATCGATTAGTCTGCCCTCTCTTATCTGCTCGGACAAACTAATCTGAGGGCAAAGTGATAAGACCAAAGTTCACAAGCCTGAATAAGACACGACTTTCAAGTTAGACAACAACGGTCAATGTAAGGCCACCTCGCTTAGTTCACCCGTCAGCCTCGGCTCAGCCTAGGTAGCTCATCCAAGGCAACTAAGGCAGGACAGAGTCCCATCTCAGTTCTTAGTCAGCTCGGCCATATGCCTAAGGCAGGTCAGCTCGTCCACCGTTCCATCTCATCAATATGCAAGATCAAACGACTCTAGCTAATCGGCTCAGCTATCTTTTTTACTCAAACTGCCAATAAAGCAACTCAGGTCGGCAAGTATTTGACCCAATGAAAACATGGTTAGATAAGCTGCAAGACTGTTCAGCTCAGCTCGACAGAGCTCACAATCCATAACGGCCAAACCAGACTTAGGGAAATTCATCTCGGCTATCGTGCGCTTCGGCAGACCTAGCTCAGCCGTAGTATGCCTAAGCAGAGTCCTGCCACACAGCAAGCTTGGCCTCCTAGCCCGACATGTGGCGCCACTTAGCCCTCATGCAACCCAAGACTGCCAACAGCGCAGCCATTTATTCCCACATGTGAACCATGCAAGGGAGAACAGCCAGCACAGCAAATATCAGCTCTTGCGTGGCAATCATGCAAGGCAGAACTGCCACCTAGACAGCCAGGTGTTATTACCACCTCCATTCTGGGACACGCAGCTCTCAGCTTCAACCGCTATAAATAGAAGCTTCATCAACAGAAGTAGGACCAGAAGTTTTCCAAGTCTTTCCTAAGTCCTTTCAGACTGATTTATCTCAAGCCATTTCAAGGCTAAACAACACCTCGGACATAACAGTCCTCAGCTCGGCCATAACTGCGCCTTAGCTGACCTACATAAACAGGTTACATACATCCTTTGATTCCAGCATAAAGCTACTCATAAAAATTCCACCACTGACTAAAGCGTCGGAGGGTTTACCCCAAGGCATTGACCCTGGGCCTCTAACGTTATCTTTCCTTCTCAGGTTCCAGTGACGGACCTCAACGGAGATCTAATGTCATACTACAAGGATCGTCTCCAATCCACCTGGTGAAGATCCGGCATCATCATTAATCATGTATTCAATCGTATGGTATAGTAGATTGAGATATGTAAGTAATCTCCTTATACTTGCTGTGTTCTGTGAAAATTCTATATGTTATGTTCGTTATAAACTCGGATCATGAATGAGTATTTTTGAATGCATAGATGAACGTATATACATGATCGTATGTGGCCGGGTATATGTGTGTATATATATAAGTGTATGTACTGTGGTATATGTGAAAGTGGTGTGAAATTGTATATGACGTGGGGGGATCTGAGATGCTAAAAAAGAGAATTAATGTTTTTGCAAAATTGTTGTACAATTATAATATAAGTTTGTGTATTATATAAATATATATAAGTAATTGAATTGCAAGTCTTTTGTTATGTGTATAAGTGCCACGTAAATTCCTATCTTACGTTTGATTTTCCAACACTGGCCAAATGGTCAAAAGAAAAAGAATTGATTTTTGAAACTATATTTTATATACATTTATAAAGGTGTATACGGCCGATTTTGTTTAAAAACTGGAAATAGTGCATGTCAACTGCAAAAGGCCAAAAATTTTCATTTTAAAAACTAGAAGTGACGTGTGTGGTGCATCTGTAAACAAAGATATGGTTTAAATATATTTATATGCATATATAAATAGTTTCATTATAAATATGGCTTAAATATATTAATATGTATAAATATTTATAGGTGTGCCGTTGTGTGTGTGTAAGTGGTATGTAAAGTATACTTGACATTGTATTTTGGCCACTGGCCGAATGGCCATAAAAAGGAAATTGGTCTTTCAAAGATGTTCTGTGAATATAATATATATGTTAATTATGTTATATATGTAGTTGATCAATAATGTTGAATTTTGGGCAAATAAAAAGTTACTGGCCGTGAGTACGAAATTTAAGTGGGTGAATCTTTGACCAAAAAGAATATATTTTATGGTATTTGATTATAAATATAATTATATATATATATATATATATGTATATATATATATATATATATTTGTGGGAGTCGTGGTGAATATGCATAATTGTGAATGTTGCTTGCACATGAATATGGTCAACTACAGGATCTTCAATTTGGCCAAAGCTATATTCTGAGATGTATTTATCTCATACTTGGATGTCTAAAACCTAAAGTATTTAAATATATATATATATATATATATATATATATATATATAACACATGATTATTCATAATTTTTATGGCTTCATGTCGGAAAATATTTGGGGAAGAAATGTGCCGAGGGAGTAGCGTGTGTGTATATACGTGTAATGTGCATGTATAGGCGTGAACATATATACGTATATGCATACACAACTGAGATGGTGATGGTTTTGGTATTTTAGACATTCTTAGTATTTTTGGATTATTTGTTTGGAATTGTTTGGTATTTGGAGGACAATATTGGCAGTTTGACAAATTTGACATTTTGGCTCATTTTGGTAAATTGGACTAACTTTGGTACTTGAAAAATGATTCTGTAAACTGCATTTGCATATTTTTGAAAATTCACCCCTACACTTGAAATATATTGCTAAGCTGGATTGGTTCCAAATGAGCGGAGCGTCCGGACATATTGGCTATTTTGGATATAGAGCGTCCGGACATATTGGCCGCCATTAGGGCGGCCCGGGCGTATTTGCTATTATGATATAGAGCGCTGGGGCATATTGACTATTGGGGGACCAATTCGTAAGTCTTACAGCATAAGTCAGTTGTAGGAAAGTGCTATAGCCATTGCATTGATTTGGACCGTCTTAGCCGGGTTTTGGATTTTGGAAATTTTAGTATTTGGATTTGGACCGAGTTGTACTCGGATTTGAATTTTGGACATTGGACTTGCTAAATTGGATTTTGGAAACTTTGGACTTTGAAAATTTTGGGTCTTTGACTTTGGACACTTTGGCATTGCATATTTGGAAAATTGCATCATCGATTTTGTTTTGGACTAACCCTAATTGGACTTTGTTACGTACTTAATTGGATTTTGTTTCGTATTTTATTGAACTTGGTTATGTACTTTGTTGGGTCTATTTTCTCTATTTGCTTTTTGGATGCTAGGGCATAATTGTAAATCTACTTGTGAAGAGAAGCATGTTATTATTTTATACTATTATATGTTTTATCACACTTGCTTCTCTGTATATGATCCCATGGTAAGTGTAGCGGGATTACTTGCTGAGCGACTTGCCGCTCAAACTACGCTTTAATGTTTTTTGCAGATAGACAGGTAATTGAATTAGTACACCAGAGGATGATCAAGAATGGAGGTTTCGGGATTGAAGATATTCCAATGAGATTCATTGAGGTTTAATAGAGACAATTATTTTCGCTACTCGAGGTTTATGTAATTTTGGAGATTTAGTATTTATCTACGTTTGAACATTGTATCGGATTTAGATTTTCTAGACATTGATATTAATGATTATGATTATTTCGAGGTTTTAAATTTTGACTTCCGCTGACGTGTATTTGTTTTGATTTTGACGCTTTGTATTTTCCTTGGCGAAATACGACGGGTGAGTCGTTTCGAGTACTAGGACTCGGAACGAGTCGCTACACTGCACATGCTAGCCTTCATTGCCTTTTTGACATTTTTTGCCTTTGGCTCCTTTGCCTTGAGTTTTTGGGCCTCCATATGCTACATCCCGTACCCTCTAAAGGTAAAAGGAAAAAATTAAAGAAAAAGAGAATAAGAATAAAAAGGAAAAAATTATAAGTATAGATAAGGACTACTTCAAGTATATTATCTGGAATGGGAAAAGTCATCAATATAGTATATATGATAATAGTTATCTTAATATTATTAGGATTGGAGTAGGTAATTATAGATAGAAATTAGATCCTTAAGTAATTATCTTTACATATTTCCTAAACCTATTAGGAACTACCTAAATTATATCTAAACCTATATATAAACCCTAAAGTCTAAACCCTCCCGAATCAACCAGCCGTTCCCCTCCTTGCACCAATAAACAATCGGCCAGCTGAATTTTTTAAGATTTCAGCTGGCCATCCTTCAAGTAAAAAAAAAAGTCTAACCTACCATTCACAACCCCAGTCAGCCACCATTCTCCATTGTTCAACTAGTGGCCAGCCCACTTTTAGAGTAAGAATGGAGAAAATTTACGGAACAAACCCTTAGCACGACATTTCGGTATAGTATACACGGATCAAGTAAATATCTTTTCTGTATTTATTATGAATTTGTGAAATCCGTATCATTATTTTGGTATCAAAATATGGATCTTGCATAAGTAAATTTGAATGCATAAATGGATGTATATACATGTTCGAATGCAGCCAAATATATATATATATATATATAATATATATATGTGTGCGCGCGCGCGACTGTGGCATATATATCATAAATGGTATAATAGAACATGAGCTGCCCTTTTGAATATATTTCAATTGTAATATTTAGATGTATGAAGTAATGCATTTTGTTATATGTAAAAGCTGCTGCAACATTTGTTAGGATGTATTTTTGCTTCGGTTGTTGAGGGGTGTTAGCGGATTGGAGTTATTGGCCGATGTGGGAAAAAATAAAAGTTTGCAAAGGCTGACTTTGCGTGCAAGGGCTGGAAGGAAAAAAAATAAGAGTCTTGATGTCAAGTGGCCGATGTGGGAGAGTAGGCAGTGGATGGGATTCCTTTTGCACGCATGGCACACATGAATGGAGGGGGAATGTTATTAAAATGCAAGAATAAATGCATATGAATTGAAGGAAGTTTCTGTTGTGCATGGTCCGAAACTTGAATGGCGACCAATTAATACTATATATTGGGGTATAATATTGATGCTTTATTATTATAAGCTCACAGCGTGTGTACATAGATTTGTACTATTTATATATATATATATATATATATATATATATATATATATATATATATATATATATATCTGTGTGTGTGTGAGTGAGTGTATACATGTAAATTGTCATTCATTTTCTTTGGTTTCGACCAAAAATATTGTTGGAGGCAGTAGTCGAAATTTTTGGGGATAAGGCCTGTTGTACATGGGTTAACTATTAAGTGATTTCCGTATTTCCTAGATATGTACGTATTGTATGTAAGGATTTAATATATATATATATATATATATATATATATATATATATATATCGTATATATATATATATATTTATATATCGTATAAGTTTAGGGTTTTGATTGAATCTTAGACAAGGTGAACTTTTATAAAATTGAGATTTTTCGTGGTTTGATGGTGGAATAAGGTTGGAAATGAGATAAGGTGAATTATGGTAGTCGGAGTCGGGCGGAGTCCAAGCGTGAAGTACACGCGCCGGAGAAGAGGCGACGCGTGGCTGACCTTAGAGCAGCGCGTCCGAGCGTATGCATGTGCGTGTGGCTGCGATTTTTCTGGTATTGTGTTAGGTGTGAACCGTACTTGCTGTCTATAGGGTTAGATGTGTGAAAATATGAGTGGTGTGAAAAATATTTCAGGGCTGAGGGGTATAGAGAGAGGGGGAGTGAAATTAGGGTTTACGTAGGGGATGGGGGCTGGCGGAGGGTTTGGGATGGTTCTGTGCGGTGGGGCAGTAAGGGGGCCGAGGGGGTTAAGAGGTGAGGTGAGGTGAATTGGGTAGTGGGATGGAGAAAAGTGGGTCGAGGGAGGCACGTATATGTATATACATGTATGTGCCCCCATATGGGCATGGGCGTGTATATGTATATACGTACACGTGGACTGAGGTTAGAGGATATGGAATATCGAAAGGTTAATAATCGTATGATCGTAATTTTTATCGTATTTTGTATGCTTGACTTGATCGATATGGATTGTTGAAAAATATTTGAAAATCGATAATTGAAAATCGTTCTAAAATAGTGCATCGCATATTTCGAAAGTCACCCTGACAATGGAAATATATTATTAAGTTGGATTGGTTCCAAACAAACAGGCCGTCCGAGCACATATGACTATTATCGATAGGCCACTCGAACACATATGACCGCCAATTAGGCCATCCAGACCCATATGACTATTATCGATTGGCCACATGGACACTTCAATCATTGGGGGGCCAATTCATAAGTCTTGCGATATAAGTCACTTGTAAGACAAGTGCCATAGCCATTGCATCGAAATTGAATTTGAAATCGTTATCGAAAATCGTGTCGAATAATCAAAAAATCGAACCTAGAATTTATTTGCATCGCATCGCATCGGTTTAAGAAAATTTGCATCATTGTTTTTGATTGTACTAAACTTGCTTGATTATGACTTTAGTTGCACGTGACTTTGTTCCTCAATTGATATAGGGGCAAAAAAGTAAATTTAATTGCAAAGAGAAGTATGATATTTTCTATTTCGTTATTTATTTACTTCATTTACATGTTCTTCTCTGTGTATGATCTCATGGTAAAATGCAGTGAGGCTACTTACTGGGCGATGTATGTCGCCCATGCTATACCCATTGTTGTTTTGCAGATAGACAGGTATATTAGTTAGTACACCTGAGGATGATCAGTAGTGGATGTTCAGGGATTGTGGATATTCTGATAAAGATTTCATGAGGAGATATCTTCATGGTTTAGTCGAGACAAATATTTACGGAACTGAGGTTTACGTAATTTGTAGGTGTAGTCTTTATTATCTTCATTTGAAGTTTGTATCGATTCGGATTCGCCTAGAAATTGATATTAATGATGATGATTATTTCGATATTTTTATATCATGACTTCCGCTGACATCGATTTGCGTCACTTTTATGACGTGTAATTGAATCGTATCGACGCCTTGTATTTTCCTTAGTGAAATACAACGGGTGAATCATTTCGAGTAATAGGGCTCGGAACGGGTCGCTACAGGTAGTATCAGATCATGGCTCTAGATCCATGGCAGAAACGTAGATTTAGGTCATGATCTTAGAAATTAAGTTATGATCTCGCCCATAAGTCACGATGTTAGACGTAAGTGATGATCTCGAACATAATCCGCGATTTTAGACATAAGAGATGATTAAACATTAGGTGATGATTTTAACATAAGTATTGATCTTAGTCATAAGCGGTGATTATATTCTAAACATTAAACTTAGAAATAAGCAATGATCTTAGATTTAAGAAATGATCGGATAAGGGATACGCCCACATATACCTAGGGCGCCATATATGGTTTTGAATTAATTGTCTTACTTAAATGTTTATAATCAATTGCATAATCCCTTAGACCGATCCCTATAAACCTGAACCATTTGAATAATATTATGTAAATTTCAATGTTAACCAGGATGCCCTACCGCAAGCATTGGTTAATGCATGAATTTAGATGGGCCAGGCAGTCACTAGGACTGTTTCCTCAGCAACATTACAGCATCCGGTACCGTTATGGCAAATGAAGCGGGTTCATGACTCTACTTTTGACAGCAGTGTCGGAGCGTGAGTACGTCTAAGTTAGGATCGTAGCCCCTAAGAAATGATTTATAGTAAAAAAAATTGCTAAGAAAGGATTTCGCAGCGTTATGATTGGTAGAGTTTCTTAAAGAATAACGTACAAAGGGGTTTATAGTTATGATTAAGATGCCGAATTTTAGGATTATCAAAATAGGCCGAAGATATTAGTCCTATTAGAGATATTGATTGGTAGTGATAGGCGAGCATTACTATACTAAGCATAGTGAAATGACAAATTATTACAAGTCTGGGTTAAGTGTTGATTCCTATGAACACGTAAGTGCTGATGTATCGAGTAGGCTTGAATTGAAATAGAACAAGTATGAACAAGTAGTGGTTGCTCTTCAGGTGAAAATTTAACTGAGTTAAAATTAGTGATTGAAATAACCAAGTAAAGAAATACAGTGGATCGGTGTGGCACGCGGAAGCTGGGTGCATTAGAACACCTTAAGCCGATTAATATTTAGTGTGTCATGCTAGGATTGGACAAGTTAATTTATAAATTTTATCCTGAATAGACGGATGTAGACCTATAAGGAAACTGTGCATATGAGATCTTTATTTGAAAATAAGGATGAATTATAGAAAGTACGAAGTATTGGACTATTATTTTCAAGCAAATAAACATTTTCATATTAGCACGTACAGCAAAGTGTACCTACACAGTTTTAAGGTAATTCAAGGATCTTGCTTTTAAACATTTCAATTGGATTCATTCTTTTAATGGCCTGTTAATTTTACAAGGCTATTTCCTTTCCATATTTGTATATCAGCATAATGCGGTTTCAATCATTTTGACAACTTTGGAAAGAAAAACATTTAAGATGTAGATGTTTTCTAAGAACTATATGCTTATATATTTCTTATATAATATCTCAAATTTTTGTTTAATTTACATCTATTTTGTTGAAATTAATTTTATTTTTCGACTATCGATATTGCAAGCATGTTATCCATTAAGTGTTTCTTTTTTGAAGTATTCAATAGCTTGCGATGAGCTTACTTAATTTTGCAAAACAAAAAGTAGCTTTTAAAATATATACTTATTGTGAGAAAGAAAGACACCATGTTAAAATCGTTTTATAAAAAAGGGAAATTTTTTTTTACAATTGTTGAATTTCAACTGTGTAATGTGATTTACCATTATTTTTATGTAAGGTCACTTGACACAATGCTTTACAGAAAAAAGTATTAACTACTTTGGTTCTTGTGTTTACAAAAAAATAGAAGGGATATTATTTCAAATGATTAAAACTATATTCCGAACCTATGCAAGCTACATTTTTATTTGAAGAAAAATATGTCCATACACATATTTCGTATATTAGGCTATTGATGATATCTCTTAAAAAGTAAGAGCATGATCATAGAGCTAGTACGTAAGTACAAGAATTGATTTTGAGGATTAGTCCTACATTGAGGAAGAGGTTAGCATATCAGAGGACTCGATGGATATTGCGGTTGGTCATGCATATAGGTAATAGATCTTATACGATTAGTTTTAAGAATTCCGAATTATAGATTACAAGTATATAAGTTGAATGATACACGATCAAGTGGTACAAGTAGAAATTGAAGGTTTAACAACCTAAAAGTGAGGTTGATATGATGATATCCGTGACATACCCTAGGTGAATGGATTAAGTAGAACTACACGAAGTTATTCATTACATAATACGCAAGTTTTACGGACGAAACTTATTGTAAAGGGGGTCTGTTATATCCCGTACCCTCTTGGGGTAAAAGAAAAAAATGAAAGAAAAAGTGAATAAGAATAAAAAGGAAAACATTATAAGTATAGATAATGACTACTTTAATTATATTATTTGGAATAGGAAAGTCATCAATATAGTATATATGATAATAGTTATCCGAATATTATTAGGATTAGAGTAGGTAATTATAGACAAAAATTAGATCCTTAAGTAATTATCTTTACATATTTACTTATCCTATTAGAAAACTATCTAAATTATTTTTTTTGAAAGAAATTTTGTTTTATTGATATATGGCATCACTTGTGGTGGAGGAAAACCTTATTACATAATAACATCATCGTAAGAAAAAAGCAAACGCAAGGAAATAATGATTATCAGCCTCCAATCATATATGATATGCCGCATTAAAACCTTGCCAAGTAAAACCACCCTTGTGGATAAAACCTTGGCGAAGGAAAAAAGCAAAACTATCTAAATTATATCTAAACCTATCTATATATATAAACCCTAAAATCTAAACCCACCCTCCCCAATCAACCAGCCGTTCCCCCTTGCACAAACAAACAATCGGTCAGCTGAACTTTTTTAAGATTTCAGCTGGCCAGCCTTCAAAAAAAAGGTCTAACCTACCATTCACAACCCCAGCCACCATTCCTCGTTGTTCAACCAGCGGCCAGCCCACTTTTGGGGTAAGAAAGGAGAAACTTTGCAGAACAAACCCTTAGCAAGGCATTTCAGTATAGTATACACGGATCAGTAAGTATCTTTTCTGTACTTATTATGAACTTGTGAAATCCGTATCAGTATTTTCGTATCAAAATATGAATCATGCATAAGTAAATTTGAATGCATAGATGAATGTTATTTTTATTAAACAGATTTTATTGAAATACGGCCTCGCTTGTGGCGGAGGAAAACCATATTACATAATGGAGTCATCGTAAGAAAAAAGCGAATGCAAAGAACTAATGATTATCAACCTCCAGTCATATATGATATGCCACATTAAAACCTGGCCAAGTAAAACCACCCTTGTGGATGAAACCTTGGCTAAAGAAAAAGCGTATATATTTATATAATTGGAGCGTTGATACTTGATAGAGTATACTATGAAATAAAATGTAATCCTAAAAGACAATAAATTTGCTCCTGCATGCCCATCCACTTCATCATCTACCCTTGAAAACTGACGTATGATCCTCCGAGAATAGGCATCCACGTTCAGGCCAGAGAGAATGGTCACCGAAGGAGTGAGTCCAGGCCATGCACATGTGAAGAGAAGTCCAAAGTTAAATGAGTATACTAGATATATCAGAAACAGAAAAGCCAATAAAAACCAAAGCATGCCGAGTCTGCCTGCACCCCTCAGGATACAAGCAGAAAGAGTCAATGAGCACCAATCCATATGGAAGACCGAGTAAAGCTCAAGTGATGCGCAGATGTACGAATGAGAGATCCAATGTAATGGAACTACGGACTAATGGCAGAAGAGTGTTATGAGAAAATGAGTGTGTCCGAGGGTCCAACATTGCATGCTGGGCAAGGTAATAGGCAGCCATGTTTGCCTCTCTATAAATATGATTAAAGTCCAGTCTATGGGGATTCATCAACGTCTGTAATAACCGCATATATTAATTCCCAAAAACGGCCTGCGGCCATGCCAGGTGCGTAGAAAGCTGAACATAATCCGATTCAAGAATTAGTGAACGATAAAGTGGCAAGAAATATAGCAAGACAAACACCGCTGCTTGAATCTCTGCCATCAAAGGTGTACTTTGAGGCAAACAAAACGAAACCGCTCCCACACAGAAACCAGCATGATCACGTAAAATAGCACCTCCTGCCGCATAATGTCTTCCAACCGCCGCATCTACATTTAACTTCAATCTACCTGAAGGGGGAGATCTCCAACGAACTAGTTGCGGACGGGGGTGCTGAATCTAGGAAACCAAGGAAGTTATCGTGTAGACCCCGTCGCCAGCTTAGAACCCTCAATTGTTTTACCCCACATAGCGATGTCATAGTGGATGGAAGCCCGAAGGGACACCGTAACAAAAGTGATCATATCACCATACACTAATGATGCATAAGCATGCCATATATTACACACGATAATAGCCGGAACCACTATTTTGAGTACCCCCAAAAAGAGAAGATAATGTGGAAGGATACCACCAAGACAAGAGATATTGCCAAAGGTTCATTGATGTTGGGGGAATACAATGTAACTTAGATGCAAAAAATTCCCATATAATTCGAATTCCATCACAGTATAAAAACACGTGATCCACCATAGCCGATGCATGCTTGCAAAAAGGGCATTTTGTGGGGCGAGCAGTATTGTACTTACCATTGTAATCCTCAAAAGGCAAAGCAGAGTGATAAATTCGCCATAATAATTGTTGGATGGCAGGCGAGTGATGTCTATACCAAATGAATTTTTCAGAAAGCAGTCTAGGTCTTTGTGAACGACAAATATCATAGGCAGTACGCAAAGAAAATTCACCTGTAGCGGTAGGCTTCCAGCTAAGATGCGAACCGTGGCCTTCTGTCTGAGTAATGCAGATAGCATGGATTCTACAAATGATTCTCCAAACAGGTGAATCCGGCAGCCTAGGTCGATAATCCCCTCGGTTTCCATATTTTACATGCATATATTTACTCCAGAGTGTACTATGTTGCTGATAAGACCATCAATGCGACAATAGTAAGCATGCTGCAGCATGCAAAGATCACGAATTCCCAAACCTCCTTCCTCACACGGTGTAGTAATATTAGATCATGCAACCCAATGATGCCGATGTCCCCAATAAAATGTAGCCATTTTCTGCTCTATAAGTTTAATCACCGATTTTGGCAAACCGCAGGCAGCAAGAACATGCAATGGTAGGGCCGAAATCACTGAACAAAGCAAAACACGTCTGCCTGCTAAAGAGAGTAATTGAGAATGCCATCCATTGAGACGATCATGAATATGCTGTAATAATGATGTACAGTATCTGGAACAATTGATGCCCTTATGCAAATAAGAACCAAGGTATCTTAATGGTAAGCCAGAACATCGTATGTTCAGTATATCCTCAAAACATCTTCGTTGATGTAGCGATGTGCATGCAGATGGGATGAAACTGCTCTTTTGGAAATTTACCTTTTGACCAGAGGCTATTGCATATGACGTTAAGAATGCGTGGAAACGCTGCAAATTTCGTTTTGATCCTCTTAAGAACACTAGAAGATCATCCGCATAAGCCAAATGTATAATATGAAAAGGAATCCTTCCTAAACTCAGTGGTTGCAATTCTCCAGAGGACACTAATGATTTCAAACCTCTACTGAATCCTTCAGAAGAAAGAATAAAAAGCAAAAGGGATAAAGGGTCACCTTGTTTCACGCCCCTGTATGGCCGAAATGATGCAGAAGGCTGACCATTAATCAAGACTGCTAAAGTAGTTGCGCCTAAATGATTGAGTATGATCCGAATGAAAAAGTCTGAAAAGCCAAAATGTCGTAGCAGAAACTCCAGATACTCCCAGCTGACTCTGTCAAAAGCCTTCATCATATCCAGTTTTAAACACAATTGAGAACCGCCCTTATCTAGCATATGAACCATCTCCCTTGCCAATACAACTTGTGTGGCGATATCATGTCCCTGCATGAATCCTGTCTATTCTGGTAATATTAACTTCTGAAGCAATATATTCAAACGGGTGGCAATGATTCTCGTGCAGACTTTACTCAAAAAATTTGTAAGACAAATAGGCTGGAAATCACTAAATGTATTCGGAGATGACGTCTTTGGAATCAAAGTGATTAATGCACTAGCCATCACTAAAGGCTGGGGAACTCCAAGAAAAAATTCTTGCACTGCCTTAACAACATCTGTATGAATAAATGGCCAACAGGAACGGTAAAACTTACCATTGAATCCATCTGGCCCTGCAGCACTCTGAGGGTCTAAATGCCAAACCGCCTCCTTAACCTCCTCCTCAAGTGGTAGTTGCGTAAGCTTAGTGTTATTGTCCTCCGTTATCAACAGTGGAATGTGACAAAGAATCTCATCATAATGGCTTTTTGTCTCCCGAGCAAATAATGAGGTGTATAAAGAAAATGCTTCATCCATGATGTCTGTGGGAGAGGTACATAAATCACCCGTGGATGTGCAGATTTGCTGTATACGTAATTGCGACCGCCTTCCTTTGACAATAGAGTGGAAATAGCGCGTTTTTGCATCACCATCCTTTAACCATCTAACACGTGCTTTTTGCTTCTAGAAATGCAGCTCATATTTGGAAGCACGAAGATACTCCGCCTTGGCTCTATGATATGCCTCGCGATTTATTTCAGTAGGATCTGCATCCCATTTTCTTTCGGTGCTGGTTAAAGTAGCTTCGGCTTGCATTAGATTGGTAAAGATATTGTCAAAAATTTCTTTATTCCAACGCTGGACGTCCTTCTTGAAATGAAATAATTTTGAATAAAATCCATACATACCACCAGTGGTTGGATAAGAACTCCAAGCATCCTTCATATAAGCATGGAAATCCGGATGTAGTAACCAAGAGTCAAGAAAGTGAAAGGAGCGATGGCCACTTGCCATGTGTAGTCGACATATGAACAACAAAGGCGTGTGATCCGAGGAAACTCTTGGCAAATGTGTAAGTTGCATGTCTTCAAAAACATCTAGAAAGGAAGAGTTGATGAATAACCAATCCAAACGCCTACGTACACGACCTAGGCCCCTGCCATCCATCCAAGTAAATCTGGACCCATGAAATGAAGGAGCCATCAAAGAACAAGATTCAATACAGTCATTAAAATCTTGTAATACTCTAAGTGAGGGGTGTGAACGTCCACTATGATCGTCAAGAGTCCGAAATGTATTGAAATCTCCTCCTACCATCTATGGTAAAGTGGAAGCCCGTGAGAAGTCACATAAGGATTGCCACAGCGGTCGATGCAACAGTGGCATGTGCTTTGCATATACCACTGACAAAACAAAAGTCAATCGAAGCGGACAGAATATCAAACTGAAATGAACCACCTGATCCTGATCCTGCATTGCAAGCAGGTGAAACACTGATTCGCGCCAAAAAACTCAAATACGTTCTGACTAAGAAGGATAATAATGTGAAAAACCATGATCAATCCAAACCTAGCAATACGAGATGGAGAATGTTTTGGCTCAATTAGTGCAAGAAAATTTAAGTGATGCTCACGTATCAAATGATGCAACCTAGGCAGAGAGGCACGTATGCCTCTTACGTTCCATATTAAAATATTCATTGAGAAAGAGTAGTATCACTTCCCTGAGAGACCTGTGAGGCACTACGCGTCAAGATGGTAGAGGGTGGCAGCGGCGGTAAATCCTTCCTTGTACGGCGTTTGCGACGAGGAACTACTGTTATAAAACCCACATCCTCAGTGGTCTCCTCCAATTGCGAGATCAGAACATCCTCATTAGGCGATGGAGGAATCAACTGCATTCTTCGGATCACTTCATCTGGAACAGTGGGAAAATCTATGTTCTGATCATCAGCATGCAACTCCATATCTGAGGAATGTCCCAAGTCAAAATGATCTTTAGCATCCTGTTGAGGGGGAACCTCTGCGGCTGCGCCTAGTGTTTCGACGTGTTGTTCACTATTGAGTTCAAATTGTGTCTTCACAGTAGGATCATCATTTGGATGATCTTGCTGATCCTGGTGTGAAATCGCAGGTGGCTTCTTTACTGGTGTCCACCTCCTTGCCGGTGGAGGCGCCGGTGGAGGTGGCACAGACGACGGAACTTTCAAAGGGCATAAACCTGTTGCATGACCTAGCCGACGACAGGAAGTACAGAATAAGGAAGATCTTCGTAAACCACTGATTGTAGGATGATTCTACTCTTAGCCTATAAATATATTTTCTGCGGTAGGTCTTGGGAGACATCTACCTCAACACACACTCTTACTACCGATGGCCGTAGTCCATCAGACGTAGCCACATCCAATTTTATAGGAATGCCAATAGGACATACAATCTCAAATAATGCTTCGCGGTGGTGAAGATGTATTGGGAGGCCTGGGAACACAATCCATACTGGAACAATTGGGAAATCTGCGGTGGGATCAAAGTCAACTGTCCATTTTGTTATGCGCATATGACAGCCAGAAATATGTCATGATCGACGATAAAAACAGCACAGGTAGTCAGCTTCATTATGAAAATTCAAAAGGATATGTGTTTGATCAATGAGAGTGATCCGCAGATCATGGTGAAATCTAATCTTTTCAAAAACTTCACGTATAACCTTCAAGGGAGGATGACCATACCAGAAAGTACCCACCAAGGAGTATCTGAATGGCACAACAAGTGCATCAATCTCTGAATCCAAGAATGAAATCATGGGAATGCCTTTGTAACGTGATATCGTCTTGGGTGAAATGGAGATATTTTGCGTCGTGGTGGCACCGAAAACCACAGCCACAAAAGATGGCAGCTGTGTAGTCGACATCGCTAAAAATGGAAAAAGAATAAGGTTTTGCAATCGAAGGTGATGGATGAAGGCATAATTGAAACCGAAAAGAGCAATGTGTATCCAATCGGTGGAGAAAAATGCAAGGACTGCGGCGGCGGTGCATCTGCGATCGCCAGAATCTCCATTTATGCATAGATGAATGTATATACATGTTTTTATGTGGCCAAATATATGTATATATATATATATATAACTGATTTTGCTGCCACGATGATGAGCTCCGGCGATTTCGGAGCGCACCTTCGATGATGGCAATTCAGCCGCCGCCGCTTCCCCAACCTTTCTCCTCTCTGCTGATATTCAATCTCCATTCGTCTTACATTCCTTTCGTATATACGCTGCGATTGCCGCCATGTCGGATGCGCCACCTTCAACCCTGATCGTCTCATCTCCATCCTTTGCCGCGGTAGTCGCCAATGCCACTACTGTGGCCATCTCCCCAAAACAGTTTCACGATATAAAGGTATTTGCATGATCTCTTTCTCGGATAAAGAAATTGAAGCATTAGCAGTTCCATATCGTTTTTCGCTTGTGGACACTTTTTGGTATGGACGTCCACCATTGAAAGTTATTCGCGATGTGTTTGAACGCATTGTCTTTCGCAATGATTTGTGTATAACCCTGAATGATCAATCCCATGTTGTTCTAAATTTTTGCCATGAACCTGATTATCTACGTTGTTTTTATCGTCATTCATGGAGTATTTTTGGGTGTCATATGAGGGTTACTAAATAGACTGTAGACTTTGATCCATTGGCGGATGTGCCCATTGTACCGGTTTGGGTCGCTTTCCTGGGTCTTCCCATTCATCTTCATCATAAAGTAGCCCTATTTGAGATTGTTCGTCCGATAGGTACCCAATTAAGTTGGATATTGCTACAGCAGATGATTTACGACCTTCAGTGGCTCAAGTTTGCGTTGAAGTTGATGTCTCGCAAGAACTACCAAAAAAAATATATCTGCAGGGTAAGCAAAAAAATGATTCTGCAACAAGCAGTTTACGAGGATTTACCATTATTCTACACGACTTGTCGTCATCTAGGTCATGCAACAGATGATTCTGAGAAATCATCTCTGCCTCCGCCTCCTATACAACACCCACAGACCCGATGGACACCAAAGAAAACTGACTCTCGTCGAACCATTAAAACTGCAGAGGACCCACCGATTATTATGTAGTGGTCACCCACTCTGGAGGCCGCCGCTTCCATTCCCCTTGAGGTGCCTTTATCAGTTCCAGATGATGTACAGGATAGCTCCAGGTTAGGTTCAGATGCTGAATACCCCTGTGCAGGAGGATACCGATGTTGTGGATATGGGACATTCATCAGACAACAAGATAAATGTAGCTGATCTTCCTCCTAATCTGCCACCGGTTTCTGATGATATTACACGTAAAATCAGTTTGATGCCACCATCTCCATCTGAAGAGATTTTGATATCTCGTATGATAGAGTCATTGGATGCAGATGGTTTCATTCAAGTGATCTCTCGTCGCCGTCATTGGGCTCGTAAAGATCTGCCTTCGCTGCCTCCCTCAACAATTCTCACACGTAGTGTGGTTTGTTATTCACACGGGTGTGACTCTCATCTTTCCCAATGAATATCATGGCATGGAATATCCGGGGTCTTCAAACCTCTTTTGCTTGTTTAAATCACTTGGTATATGTGCATAAATTACACATTTTGGCGTTACTTGAACCTAAACACCCTTCAGATACTATCACTCGATATGGATTGGATTTGAGTTTCTCTAATTCACATACATCTGCGTCCTGAAAAATGTGGGTCTATTGGCAATCTCACGCATTACGATTATTGTCCATCCAAGATGATGACCAAATTCTTCATCTGCAGTTTTGTCATATTTCGCTAAACCTGGTATTTACTTGCTCTGTGGTCTATGCTCGTCACACTGTTCTTCTTCGACGTCATTTATGGGAGTTCTTATGGGCTTATTCACAACACATAAACACTCCTTGGTTGATATGTTGTGACTTTAATACTTTTCGTTCTCTGGATGATCATCAGGGTTGCTCTCAGCCCTCATTATCTTCTTTACAGGATTTTAATGATTGTATTGAGGATTGTTCGTTGATGAGTCCTTCATTTTATGGACCTTGGTATACTCGGGTAGACGGGCGAGGCTTAGGCTTGGTAAAACGACGGCTTGATTGGGTCTTCATAAATTCTCATTTTCAGGATGTATTTGATGATCTATGCCTCACTAACACACTAGCACAACATAGCTCTATTATCATATCATTTATGCAGGTAGAGCAGGGGGTCTCACTGGAAGCAGACTCTCTATCCCTTGGGATAGAGGTATTGTCTGCCTACCACTTACCCTCCCCATACCATAACGATAGTTTTTGCTGTCGTTGGGATATATTGGGTCGGGTGATGATGATGATGATGATGATGATGATAATTTGATGATCTACGCCTTACGCATCTACCGTGTATTTCTTCTGATCACACTCCTTTATTACTAATATGTGGTAAGGCACGAGACACAGGACGCCGTCCCTTTCGATTTCTAGATGCTTGGCTCACTCATCATGATTTTCATTCTTATGCTGCGGAAGCATGGAATTCCTATCCCACAATAGGGGGTATGCACGGTTTTTATATCAAGTTATCTCGTATGACGAAGGACATACAAAACTGGAATAAGAACGTATTTGGGAACATTTTCAGCCAGGTGGAACATGCAGAATCTGAAGTCCGCCGTGCAGAAGTGGCATAGGATCTTGATCCAACGGAAGCCACCTGCACATGCTATCATCGTGCGAAGGCTGAATATCTTCAGGCTACCAAATATGAGTTTTAGTTTTGGAAGCAAAAAAGCAAGGATTTGCTGGCTTCGTGATGGGGATGCCAATACAAAGTATTTCCATTCTGTTGTTAAAGGTCGTCGTTCGCATCTGCGCATTCAACAAATACATACGTCGGAGGGGCTACTGTGTTATACACATGAATCTATTCAGAATGAGGCAGTTTCTTTTTATACATCCTTATTTGCTAAGGAGCCAATGGGTGCATATGATCATATTTTGCAACATATACCACACCTGATAACCACCGCTGATAATCTTTACATGACCCAAATCCCACAAGCGACGGAGATTAAGGATGCGGTTTGGCAGCTAAATCCCCAGAGTGCTGCAGGACCAGATGGTTATCACGGTAATTTCTTTCCTTCTTGTTGGTCTATAATACATACGGATGTGGTTATTACAGTGCAGGAATTTTTCCTTGGAGTACCACAACCTTCGATCATGGCAGGCGCGTTACTAACACTTTTTCCAAAAGTGACAGCGCCATATACATTCAGTGATTTTAGACCTATATGTTTGACAAACTTTATTAGCATGGTCTGCACATGTATAATCGCCACACGCTTGAGCATTTTACTACATAAGTTAATCTCCCCCGAACAAACTGGATTCTTGAAAGGATATGATATATCATCCCAAGTCTTGTTAGCACAGAAAATCATACATCATCTAGACAAGGGAGGCAGCCAGTTATGTCTTAAATTTGATATGATGAAGGCCTTTGATCGTGTCAGTTGGGAATATTTGGAATTGTTACTTTCAAAATTTTACTTTTCTGATTTTTTTATCCGGATCATCATCAATCATTTGAGCAGTACGAGATTTTCTATATTGATTAACGGTAATCCTTCTGCCTATTTTTGTCCTTATAGAGGTGTAAAGCAAGATGATCCTCTTTCTCCACTATTATTCAAATTATCGTCGGAAGGTTTTAGTCGTGTCCTAAAGCTTTGGTGGCAGCAAATACATTGCAACCATTTTGTATAGTTCGTATGCCTTTTCATGTCACACATCTCGCATATGCAGATGATTTACTTATCTTTCTTCGGGGAACAAAACGGACTTTACGCCGATTTCAGAACTTTTTATCTTCATATGAGAAAGCTTCTGGACAAAAGGTTAATTATAATAAGAGTCGATTTATCCCATCTACCAACATCTCATCACATCGACAAGTGCCTTTTTCAGATATTCTGGGTATGCTTCCGACTCATCTCCCTGTCCGTTATCTTGGATCTATGCTGCACAAAGGAATAACTAGAACTAGTCATTGTACGGCACTTCTAGAACATATTGACACACGACTGCATGGATGGCATTATAAGTTACCCTCACAGGCAGGCAGGCTCGTCTTACTACGGTATTTCTTCTTTACCATTATATATTATGGCTACTGGAGGCCTGCCAAAATTAGTTGTTAAAATTATATAGCAGAAAATGTCTCGTCTTTATTGGGATCAGAGACGACATTGAGTTTCATGGTCTAAAATTCGGCAGCCTTGTTTGGAGGGAGGTTTGGGAATTCGTGATATTAGCGCCTTACAGGATGCATATTACTGTTGAATGTGGTGGCAGTATCAGTAGGATCAAACTCTCTGGAGTAGGTTTATGCATGCCAAATATGGAATACCGGGTGATTATCGCCCTATACTACCAGATTCTCCTATCTGGAAACTTATTTGCCAGACTCACATATTTTGTGAGGAATATTGTGATTATGGCGGAGCTCATGTGATATAGAAACCAACTCAGTTAGGAGAGTTTGCACTAGGTTCAGCATATGATTTGTGCCACAATTCGCGTCCAACAACATTATCGGATCAATTTATTTGGCATAAGCGCCATCGTCCAGTTATCTCAAATTTTCTATGGCAACTTTATCATCGTGCTCTTCCATTGGAAGACTATATCGGCCAATATTCCGCAACTCGTCCCAAGATATGCCCTTTTTGTAAGCAGGTGTCAGCAACGGTGGATCACACTTTCCTTCATTGCCATATCATTAGACCACTCCGGACGTTTTACTCAACAATAGTGGATGGTCCAAATCTGGTTGTACCGCATATATGGTCTTATTTGTTATCTTGGTTTTTTCACGGCTCATCATCTACACTTGTAGGTGTATTGTGCATAGTCATTCTCAGCATTATCACATTCATGCTTGGCGTGTTTATGCTTCACTTATATATGGAGATGCAGTCTCCTGCACTACGGCTTCTCTTATGGCAGTTGTGCGATCAGACATTTATTTGTGGACAAAAACAATCAATAATACTAAGCTGGCTTCTGGTTATTGTTCGGTACAGGCTTTGGGTATTCTTCCCCCTCTTCAGGTCTGTAGGAAGTGAAATGGATAGTACCTCCAACAGGTAGATTCAAGCTGAATATGGATGCTGCAGTGGGCAGATCCTTTGTTGCGGGCTTCGCGATCTTACGTGATAGCGAAGGTGTCTGCATGGGCGCATTATCTTTTCGTTTACCGGCTAGTACTCCCCTACAGGCTGAGCTACAAGCTGCAGTCTTTGCTTTTTATATTTTTTGCCTTTATCGCAATATTATTTTAGAAACTGACTGCATACAGGTCATTCACGCAATAAGCCAGCATACCCAAATGATGAGCCAGTTTAACTGCCGCTTACTTCTTTCGGTGTTTACGCACGCCGGCATAATGGTTCAGCACATATTTCGTGAAGCCAATATGGCGGCACACTATTTGGCACAACATGGAATATATACACCAATAACGTCTTATTTTACTGCCACCACTCTTCTATAATTCGTTCGTAGTTGCATCACGCTGGATGTCACCACTGGACATCTCAGACATGAGTAATTCTATGATGGCTTCACTGACAGTCTTCCATATGGATTGGCTAGTTCTCTTCTGTACTACCTGCATTCTGTGGGATGCAGGCAGACTGAGTATGATTCTTTTTCATCGATATTCCACAGTTTTAATAGTTTCATGGCGCCTGATACTTACGACTTCTATGCTTGGTTTTGCATGTAAGTTTCTGGACATCCATGTGGCGGATCGCGGGACACTTCCTCGACTTTACGAGCTTGGCAAATGCATACAGGACACAGTTACTGTTTGAAAGGGTATAAATATGCACTCTTTTTCCTTCGTACAGGATTTTACCCACAAGGGTGGTTTTGCCTGTCAAGATTTTAATGAGGCATATCATACACCTTTTGAACACTGTCCTTGTTATCGTCGATGTAATTGCGTTGTTTATCGACCATTATCTTCTTTCGTTCTATTATGTCATGTTTTTCTTTGTAATAATGGTATTCCTCCACCATAAGTGAGGGCATATTAATAAAATTAAGGAGACGCTGCTCCTTTTATAATATATATATATATATATATATATATATATATATATATATATATATATATATATATATATATATATATATATACACACCTGTGTGTGCGCGCGCTGTGGCATATTTATGCACAAAATCGTATAAAAATGTGGGCGTCAGAACATGGGCTGTCCTTTTGAATGTATATTTCAAGTGTAATATTTAGATGTATAAAGTAATGTATTTCATATATGTTACATGTAAAAGCTGCTGCTACATTAATTTGTTAGGTTGTAGTTTTGCTTCGGTTGTTGACGGGTGTTAGCGGCTTGGGGTTATTGGCCGATGTGGAATAAATAAACGTTTGCAAAGGCTGAATTTTACGTGTAAGGGCAGGAAGGGAAAAAATAAGAGGCTTGATGTCAAGTGGCCGATGTGAGAGAGTAGGCAGTGGCTGAGATTCCTTTTCCACACATGAATGGAGGGGGAATGTTTATAATATGCAAGAACAAATGCATATGAAATTGAAGGAAGCTGCTGTAGTGCATGGTCCGAAACTTGAATGACGGCCAATTAATAATATATTTTGGGGTATAATATTCATGCTTTATTATTGTAAGCTTACATGTATTTGTACTGTTTATATATATGTCTGTGTATGCATGTAAATTGTCATTCATTTTCTTTGGTCCCGACCAAAAATATTGTTGGAGGCAGTAGCCGAAATTTTTGGGGATAATGCCAGAGTTGTACATGGGTTAACTATTAAGAAGTGATTTCCGTATTACCTAGATATGAGCGTCTTGTATGTAGGGATTTAATATATATTTGTGGTATAAGTTTAGGGTTTTGATTGAATCTTAGACAAGGTGAATTTTTATAAAATTGAGATTTTTCATGGTTTGAGGGTGGAATAAGGTTGAAAATGAGATAAGGCGAATGCTGATGGTCGAAGTCTAGCGGCGGCCAAGTGTGAAGTACACGCGGGCCAAGAGGCGGCACATGGAGACCTTTGGGCAGGTACGTGCCTGCACGTGTAGCTGTGATTTTTACAGTAGTGTGTTAGGTGTGACTCATACTTGTTCCCTACAGGGTTAGATGTGAGAAAATATGAATGGTGTGAAAAATATTTTAGGGTCGAGGGGTATACAGAGAGGGGGAGTGAAATTAGGTTTATGTAGGGGGATGGGGGTTGGGCCAAGGGTTTGGGAGATGGGATGGTTCTGGGCGGTGGGGCGGTAAGGGGCCTGGGGAGGTTAGAGGGTGAGGTGAGGCGAGCTGGGTAGTGGGTTGGAGAAAAGTAGGTCGAGGGAGACGCGTGTAGATATATACGTGTATGTGCGCATATATCGGTGTGAGAATGTATATGTATATACATACACGTGGATTAAGGTTAATAGGATCTCGAATATCGAAAAGTTAATAATCGTGTGATCGTAATTGTTATTGGATTTTGTGTACTTGACTTGATCGATATAGATGGTTGAAAAATATTTGAAAATCGATAATTGAAAATTGTTTTAAAATTATGCATCACATATTTCGAAAGTCACTCTTATAATAGGAATATATTGTTAAGTTGCATTAGTTCCGAACAAACGGCCCTTCTGAGCACATATGACTAGTATCGATAGGCGGCTCAGACACATATGACCGCCAATTGGACCGTTCAGTCACATATGACTATTATCGATGGACCGGCTAGACACATCGACCATTTGGGAGGCCAATTTATAAGTCTTGCGATATAAGTCACTTGTAAGGCAAGTGTCATGGTCATTGCATCAAACTCGAATTTGAAACCGTTATCGAAAATCATATCGAATTATCGAATCGCATCGTATCAAACTTCGAATCGTTTTGAATCAAACTTGGAATTTATTTGCATCGCATCGAATCAGTTTAAAAAAAGTGCATCATCATTTTTTATTGTACTAACACTTGCTTGATTATGACTTTCTGTGAATCTGTGAAAAATTTCCCCTAAAATGAAAAATTAATTTCTATTTACTGACAACTGCAAATGATCTGAAAATTTTATGAGATGTTCCTTAAGATGTCTAGTTTAATTAGTTGAAACATTTTTTCAAAGTTCCTTTGTCAAGTATATCAACCATGTTGATGTTCTCAACCATTGCCAATCTGAAAAACAGATTGTACTAGTATCAGAAGTATGAACGTTTGAATGACTTATACTCATCCAAATTCAATGAAACTTGTCTTAAATGAAACCTACAACCTTTATATATATCTATGAAAAATTTGATAATTTTTGAAAAGCGTTTGCTATTTGTTCAGTAGCGTTGAAAACGGTGCAAAAACAGAAACTGAACGTAAAAGTGCTGAAAATTAGAACACCAAGATTTTTATACTGGTTCGGTTAAAACGACCTACTCAAGTCTTCGAGTACACCTTTCTCAGTATTCACTAATCACCAAAACACCTTAGAACAAGGGTGGCTGTAGTTATACACCAACTCCTTTAATGCCCACTCTGTTTACAAAGAACAACAACTACAATCAAGAAAAACACCACCACCTCACTAATGAAGGCTTGATCACACCTTGATCAACCTTGTACAAGAATGGAACGTGTGTGGATGGTATGAGTAAAGCCTATACAGATTATAGAACGTATATTTGATAGGCTTGAAACTATGTGCAAGAAAAGAAGATAGGAGAAGAAGAGCAGTCTTGCTTTGCACTTGATAGAATATGAAAATGAGTCTTGCATTGCTTGTCATCTTCCTCCCTTTTGTAGCATGTATGGCCGCCCCAAGGCTGAGAATACTCTTGAAGAATGTCTTGAATGCCCTTGGAAGATACTTTGTATAGCTTTGTGGAATACTTTTGCTTACCTGGGGAAATGTGATTGGACAAGTGATCTGTCTTTGCCTTTTTGTCACTCTATGGTAGGATCTTCACTTATCCACCTTGACACATACTACATGACATGGAAAACACCAAGACAAATCTGAAAATAATTCAAATTTCAAATGTCTTGTGATACGAATATGGTTCGTATATTGATGTTGTCCCGATCTTTCTTCACTCCCCAAACGTCCTTCAAGTCTTGAATGTGATGGACAATGGTGCCAAGCAACCACCTTCCTTCAAGCCTCCAAAATCGTTTGGTTAGGTGTGTTTGAATCCGCTCAATCCAACACGTCGTTCCGTATCCTTGGATTGTGGATCACCAACAAGGAACACACAATCCTTAATTGGGTCTAGCCTTGATTTAGATATGTGTAAACCAAAGTAAAAAACACAAACTTTTATTCAAGAAAACTCAAGAACAAAAGATAACATAAAACACTAGGGTTTTTAGTTCAATGATGAAAAATAGTCTAACTCTTCAAAGAAATGCTAAGTGATCTATATATATGATTACAAGTCTTGTAAAACACTCTCACAAAACGGCTAGGGCTTCCTTGGAGCCTCCATGTGGTGCGCCTCCTTCCTTTTGATGTGCAAGATGCTGAATTTTGTTAATTTAGGTAAGTTCCCTTCTCTTGGCAAATCCCCAATTATTGTCTCAATCCTCAATTGATGTATTATTGCCATTCTTCTAGACTTGCCTTGTGCCTCCTTTGCTCCCATAAAAACGCCAATACCCCTTTCCTTGTGACACAAGCTCTAATTTTGGTAACTTCCTTTTCCTTGAATTGTCTCCTTATTTGCTCCCAATCTTCAATTGTGACTTCCATAATTCATTCCAATCCTTCCAAGCTGATTTATATCATTATGGAAAGTCTCTTAATCACCCTTGAAGAGCCTAGGCGGCTGCCCCTTGCCTCAAGATAGCCGAAACCCTAAATTGCATGATTGGGCTTGTTTTGGACTTCTTTCTTGCATCTCTTGTATCTCTTTTTGTGGACTGATTTTGGCAAAACCCAAAACATGAAAGATGCTCCAAATTAAGTCTTCTTTAAGGTCCAGCTGGCCCATGCACGCCCCATCTCAATTGGAAGCCCAAAATCCCAAAACAGCCTTGTGTGGACAAGCTTGGCCCAAATCTGAGAAGCCCTCCTTTCCACAGCTCAAAACGTTTGATCCAAGACTTGTAACACCTACAAAACACACTCATACACCAAACATAAGTATTCTAAACAAACGTTAAAAGAAGCAAACGAAAGGACAACTAAAAGCCACAGAAACGGCACCAACAAGCGGACTGACTATCATTGGACAATCAGTTCTTAGGCTCAACAATGAGCACCCATTTAGGAGGAACATCCATTGGTTCATCTTGCACATGTTTGGTTAGAAAAGAGCCAATATCAAAACCAAGTTGAAAACCATTAATCCTCTTGGTTTGGCTCCTTGTCAACGGCCCCTTATGGTTAAGGGCACCTTGTGCAAGCTCCTCATTAGGGGGCTGCTCCTCAGCCTCATCAATCCCCCCCTCCTCAAAAGGATTCGCCCTCGAATCATCAAGATAAAAATGCTCAAAAGGGGAAAGATCACTTACATTGAAGGTGTTGGAAACTGAACCATACCTGTCTGGAGGAAGATCAAGCACATAAGCATTTGGACCAACCTTTTGAATGACCTTAAAAGGTCCATCTCCTCTAGGCATAAGCTTGGACTTCCTCTCCTTTGGAAACCGTTCCTTCCTTAAATGCAACCAAACAAGATCTCCAGGATAAAACACAACATCTTTTCTATGCTTGTTAGCTTGTTTGGCATACTGTTTATTCTTTCGTTCAAGTTGGAGTTTAACCTTTTCATGCAACTTTTTGATCATTTCAGCTCGTTGTTTACCATCCATGCTAGTACGCTCATCAATTGGAATAGGCAACAAATCAAGTGGGGAATGGGGTAGAAAACCATAGACAACTTCAAAAGGAGAATACAAAGACCC
Source organism: Eustoma russellianum (assembly GCA_036186865.1). Taxonomy (NCBI): domain Eukaryota; kingdom Viridiplantae; phylum Streptophyta; class Magnoliopsida; order Gentianales; family Gentianaceae; genus Eustoma; species Eustoma russellianum. Next base: position 12,625,051 of record AP025071.1, read on the forward strand.
ACTATGAACGGCCCTATTGTAAGCAAACTCAATATGTGGTAAACATTCTTCCCAATTTTTCAGATTGCTTTGGATTAAAGCACGCAACATTTGTGACAAGGTTCGATTTACCACTTCAGTTTGGCCATCTGTTTGTGGATGTGCAGTAGTAGAAAACAAAAGTTTAGTTCCCAACTTGCTCCAAAGTACACGCCAAAAATGACTCAAGAATTTACTGTCCCTATCACTAACAATTGTTTTAGGCATGCCATGCAATCGAACAACTTCTTTAAAGAACAGATTTGCAATGTAAGAAGCATCATCTACTTTGTGACAAGCAATAAAGTGTGCCATCTTAGAGAATCTGTCTACCACAACAAAGACACTATCTCTACCACCTTTTGATCTAGGTAAGCCAAGAACAAAGTCCATAGAAATGTCCTCCCAAGGTGCACTAGGTACGTCCAAGGGTGTGTACAAACCATGAGGTTGTGTTTTGGACTTAGCCTGCCTACAAGTGATGCAACTACTACAAACCTTTGCAACATCTGATTTCATGTGAGGCCAAAAGAAATGTTCCTTTAAAGTTTCTAAAGTTTTAAAAACTCCAAAGTGTCCCATTAGCCCGCCCCCATGTGCTTCCTTAACCAACAATTCACGCATTGATCCCTTAGGAATGCATAATCGTTTCTCCTTAAACAAATAGCCATCATGCAAATAAAATTTACCAAAAGGAGAATCAACACATGCATCATAAATGGAAGCAAAATCAGAATCATCCTTATACAATTCCTTAACAAATTCAAAGCCAAGCAAGTGTGAAGACAACTTAGTAATCAAAGTATACCTTCTAGACAAAGCATCAGCAACTATGTTATCTTTTCCTTTCTTATACTTAATGACATAAGGAAATTGCTCAATAAACTCAACCCACTTTGCATGCCTCTTATTCAGTTTTCCTTGACTTTTAAGGTACTTCAAACTTTCATGATCAGTATGAATGACAAACTCTTTGGGTTGCAGGTAGTGTTGCCAAGTTTGTAAGGACCTTACCAAAGCATACAACTCCTTATCATAAGTAGGGTAGTTCAATGCAGCACCTTTCAACTTTTCACTAAAATAAGCAATAGGATGCTTACCTTGGGTTAGAACAGCTCCAATTCCCACGCCACTCGCATCACACTCTATCTCAAATGTATCATCAAAGTTGGGCAACTTCAAGATAGGTGCTGTAGTGAGACGTCTTTTAAGCTCATCAAACGCCCTTTGTTGGGCGTCCCCCCAATGGAATCCAACCTCCTTCTTGACTATCTCATTCAATGGTGCGGCTACGGTTGAAAAGTCTTTGACAAACCGCCTATAAAAACCTGCCAAACCATGAAAGCTCCTCACTTCGCCCACACTCTTTGGTGTAGGCCATTCAAGGATGGATTTCACCTTGTCTTGATCCATTTCAATCCCTGCAGAACTGATTACAAAACCAAGAAAAACAACTTTGTCCAAACAAAAAGAACATTTCTTAAAGTTAGCATAAAGTTTTTCCTTTCTTAGCTTTTCAAAAACAGCTCTTATGTGATCTAAATGCTCTTCTAAGGTCTTAGAATAGATCAAGATGTCATCAAAATAAACCACAACAAACTTGCCAATAAAAGCTCTCAAAACTTCATTCATTAGCCTCATGAATGTACTAGGTGCATTAGTTAACCCAAAAGGCATAACTAACCATTCATACAATCCAAATTTAGTTTTAAAAGCTGTTTTCCATTCATCACCCTCTCTTATCCTCACTTGAAAATAACCACTTTTCAAATCAATTTTCGTATACCATTGTGAACCATGCAACATATCAAGCATATCATCAAGTCTAGGGATGGGATACCTATACTTTACAGTGATTTTGTTGATGGCCCTACAATCTGTACACATCCTCCAAGTGCCATCTTTTTTTGGAACAAGGATGACTGGCACTGCACTTGGACTCATGCTTTCCCTTACCTTCTCTTTGGCCAAGAGATCCTCCACTTGCCTTTGTATCTCCTTTGTTTCCTCCGGATTGGCTCTATAAGCTGGCCTATTAGGTAGGACAGCCCCTGGAATAAAGTCAATGTGGTGCTCAATCCCTCTTAAAGGTGGCAACCCATGTGGCTCCTCCTCGGGAAACAAATCTGCAAATTCTTCCAACAAAGAAACAACACCACTAGGCAAGGTAGATGGTAAGTCATTCTTAGAAAACAAGCATGCAACACTATCTTTGTAAAGCATCACCAAAACAGTTTTATTATCATACAATGCATGGGTAACTTCACGAGATTTTGCAAAGAAAGCATGCTTCTTAGGTGGACGTGAAATTTGTGGGGTGGATGCTTGTGAAAGTGTTTGAACCGTGGGTGAGGGTGGACTGGTTTGGGCCGTGGGTTGTGTACCCTTGGCCGAGGAGTTTGTAGCCTCCAAAAGGCTTCTTCTCTCCTTTTTAAGAACCTCTAAGAACCTTTTTTCAGCCTCCTTTTCCTTAGGATCTGAATGGTTCTTCTTCATCCTCTTAGCATCCTCATAAACTTTATGTGGAGACAATGCATGCAACTTAAACTTTTTGCCATTAAAGGTAAAAGCATACATGTTCAATCTACCATCATAAATAACATGCTTGTCAAACTGCCATGGTCTACCCAACAAAATATGACTAGCATGCATAGGAGCTACATCACACAAAATTTCATCTTTGTAACCGCCAATAGATAAAGAAATCAGAACTTGTTTAGACACATGAATTTCACCACAATCATTTAGCCAAGATAACCTATAGGGATGGGAATGATCAATCATAGGTAAATCTAGCTTTCTAACAAGTTCAATACTTGCAACATTAGCACATGAACCACTATCAATAATTAAAGTGCAAGTTTTGCCTTTTACCAAACAATGGATGTGGAAAATGTTCTCCCTTTGCAAGTTTTCTTCTTCCTCCTTCATGTGTGCACTTAAGGCTTTTCTTACCACAAGAAAGTCCTTATATGCACCCTCTTCATCACTCTTTATCTCCTCAGCTGAGTCCTCTTGGTATTCTTCCTTTGGGGCGTCTTCTTCCTCCTCTTCTGAATAGAATTCATTGGTTTCCTCAAGGTACAACACTTTCTTGGCATTAGGGCAGTCCCTTGCATAGTGTCCTCTCCCTCTACATTTAAAACACTCAATCTCCCTTGTTCTTGGAGGGTTTGCGGGTGCTTTGCCTTTGTTTTTGTCATTTTGACCTAGATTTGCTCCGTTGGTCCTTTGAGTGAAGTGTGGCTTATTTGGAGCGCTAGAACCGTTTTGGCCGAATGTGTTTGAACTTGGCCATGCTCCTCCATTGCCATTAGACCTAGGCTGCACCTTAGAAAAAGAAGAAGCATTAGTTCTAAAACCAAATCCACTAGAAGAAGAACGTACCTTTAATTGCCGCTCAATTTTCTCAGCTTTGTGAACCATGGAATTGAGATCAACGTAGGTGGTGAGTTCAAGTTGAAACCCAATCTCCTTATTAAGACCTCCCAAAAATCGAGCCATGGTTGCCTCCTCGGTTTCTTCAGTATCAGTTTTTATCAACAAACTCTCTAACTCCTTAAAGTATTCATCCACACTTTTATTTCCTTGAGTTAGGCATTGCAACTTTTGGAACATGGATCTCTCGTAAGATTCTGGAATGAATTTCTTTCTCATCTCATATTTCATCTCATCCCAAGTTCCAATTGTGGGTTGTCTAGTCCTTCTTCTTATGCTTTGAGTTTGGTCCCACCAAATCAAGGCATATTCCAAGAACTCTATACTTGCATATCTCACTTTTTGCAACTCGGTATAGTTGGTATAGGAAAAGATCATGTCAACTTTTCTCTCCCACTCAATGTAAGCTTCAGGGTCACTTTTTCCATAAAAGGGTGGAATGTTTATTTTTGTTTTCAAATAATCATCCTCTTGGGGTACATACCTTCTAGGTTGTATTCGGCCTTGAGGTCTTGGGTATACCTCCTCAACCTCTTCCTCTTCATAGAAGTCATTCCATTCTTCCCTAACAGGTTGTGGTCTCACTCCGTGTCTCCTATCGCCTCTACCCCTTGCTCCTCCTCTACCTCCCATGCTTGTGGATCCCTTAGGTTCAGTGCCACGGGATGTTTGGCCTTGGTTTTGATGTGGGGGCTGTTCTTGGGTAGGGGGTGTGTTGGATGTCATCCTCGCTTCCCACTCATCCAATCTAGATTGCATGGTAGCAAGCATTTGTGCCATCTTTTCCATAGAAAATTCCACTTTGTCTCCTCCTCCTTGGGTACTGTTTGACCCCTCCATGGCAACCTGAAACGCTTTCACAAACAAGAAAAGAAGAAAACTAACACAAGAAACAAAAGTGAGTCGTTAGTGAAAACAAAAAAAGAAAACGAAAATTCTGTTTGGCCTTTTTTTTGTTGTCCTCCCTTGTTTTCTCTCAATTGTTCAAGTGTTTTTCCTTGGCCAATCGTGAGCTAGAACCTCTTAAAGCAAGTCCCAAATTGGCTAACCACAATCTGTTTCGTTTTCTGTCCTTGCAAGCTTCTTTTGCCTTCAAAAACACCAATTGATCAACAAGTGGTAAAACAGCTTCAAGAACTCTAGAGCACAATTTTTAAACACACTTAATAACTATTATTCAAAGAAACAAGAAACCAAAAGTGATGTAGTTGGCTGAACCAAAGAATTGCTAGGGGTTGTCCTGGGCAATCTTTAATTAAACCAACTTATGCAATATCAAATGCAAGTTCTTTGATTGATAGTATGAATGTGTATCCAAGGTGGGGAATTTGAAGGTTTGATGTGTGTTGTTTTGGGGAAAACACACGGTTTTGTTTTGATTTTGTCAACTTGGATGGTAGATGCAAAAAGATGGAACTTTTGTACAAAAGGAACTTCTTTTCTCTTCCTTTCTTGTGCACCTTCTTTTGGTTGTGCACGTTTCTTTTCCTTTTTTTTTTTTTTTTGACGTTCAAAGCAGCCTTGATGCAACCTTTGTTTATTGTTGCGAATTTCAGTTGTGTATGCTTGAAAGATGATCCTTTTTGTGTTTGTATGGATGGTAGTAGAAAGAACAGATTTTTCCTTGGATACCAATACAACCAAAACAAACAAACTTGTATTCAATATCACACAAGCAAATTTAATTAAAAGCTTCGTTAACAACAAGGTATTTGACTCAAAGGTAGCTTCTTTTAGGCCTTGGACTGAATTTTAGATGGAGCTAAATCCTATTCAATGCAAACAACAATGATCCTATGATTAAGTGTGTTAAAGATGAGATCTTTAATGATAGATGATCAATATTGATGCAAAAAGGTGAAGTCTTTTTTTTTTTTTTTTTTTTTT